>APFE031130481.1:6160-39644 GCA_000404065.3 Pinus taeda
CCTCATTTCTTGACCCATGAATGTTTGGGAGGACAGATGGAGAAATGTTTTTCATTGTGGCTCGGGAGTCATCATCATCGACTATGGAAATCCAAATGAATCATCTCCATTCCTATTTCCTCCATTGTTACCTCTACCTCCTCCATTATTTCCTCCTCCACCTCTACCTCTACCTCTACCTCCTCCAAGTCCAGTTTCTCTTTCTTTGCCATGGTAGTTTCTTCAGAGACCTCAGAGTTCTCTGGTTCCTCTACCAAGGGTGAATGAGGAGAAATTTCTCCTTCTTCCTTAGGTGATTCTATTTCTTCAATTACAATCTGTCTCCCTGTAGAAGAAAGGAAAGAATCTCCTTCTGATTCGAATTCAATAGATGGTATGGGAGAGTCAACTATTGCCTCTTGAATTCCAGGAATCCTAGAGCTAGGAGTATGAGTTGGGGATGATGGAGGTGTCCCTTGCCTATTTCTTGAAGTAGATGGAGTTGTGAAAATCGAACTCTTGGCTCTAGCTAAAAACCTTCCCCTAGAATCTCTTGCTCTATGCATGTCATTTTTTATTTTCCTTCAAGTCAGGGTAATAATTCTTTTTTTGATCTTCCAGATCACTCTAGGTGCAAGAAGAGAGCATACTCAAGAAACTATTAAACCAATAACTTTCTCTTTTTTGATCCTCCAGATCACACTAAGTGCAGGAGGAGAGCATACTTTGAGAGGTTATAAATTTTCCTTTCTTGAAATTTTCTTATTTTTATATATATTTTTTTAGAAATTGGCTACCTAATTTCACTTCCCCAGAAACGACACCAAAAATGTTTGGTCAACTTAGTGATGTCTAAATTGCAACTTTTAAATGTCAACCCGGGGCTCGTAAGCTGATGAAGTGAGGTGTACTGTATGTACTTAGGCAACTATTTCTTGAGATTTTGTCGTTTTTAACTTTTTAGGGTTTTTTTTAAGTATATCTCTCCTAATGTGGTGTGACGAAATAAAGTGAGTGAAGTGTGTGAGATGGTGATGTGCTTCTTAAAACTCAAAATCAAGTGAGTGAAGTGTGTGAGATTATTATGCGCTTTTTACAGCTTAAAAGTACTCTACAAGAAAGCTTGAAATGAAATCAATGCTTAAAGGAAAGTAAAGGCATCAAATAAAAGACTAATGACATTGGCCCAGTGCCTTTGTTGCTGCAAGGAAATGCAAATGAAATCTATGTCAAATAACCACTAAGCAATGTGAAACTAAAGTAAATCTATCTAAAAGAAAGACTAGTCACAAATACTTTAACTTCTTCTTAACCTCTTGCCTTTTAACTGAATGTATCATGTGATAAACAATTAAAAACAAGTCGAGCAATTGTGAGTTTCTGAACAACTAAACCAAGCTGCATTAAGTGATGTTTTGGTCCTCAATAAAGATATTAAGTTATAAAGAAGAGACCATCAATAGATAAACAACTTGATATCTATAAACAAAAAAAACAAATATGCAAATTGACTAAATGATAATGATGAAATAAAGGCTGCAAAACAAAGAAGGTCAGCAACATACACAAGATGATCACACATGTCAGTAGTTGTGGAAAAGAAAAGCATAAAACTGTCCCGGGCACGCCTAAGAAACTTGCATAACACACTGATCAGTCATGAAAAAGAGAAGAAATGTAAACAAGCAGAAATTGAAATGTATGTACAGCTATCTAAAACATAGCAATTAAAGGCATTATATACATGAAATAAGAAAATGAAATGCGAGAAACTAAAAAGCACTGTACAGGCCTTTAGTAAACAGGGGCCCTTTGCTTACTCCAGTCGTTTTAAAGATCAATCACACGCGTAAATGGAATAACAGTCTTCTCATGTATTGCACAAAAAATAGGAAAATACAGTGGGAGTTCAAAGGTATAAAAACAACAGCTAACAACTAACTTGTCCAGGGTTCAAAGACGCTTTATTTATAATTGCAGAAGGTGAACTAACTTAACGAAATTTAAGTAATTCGAACAGCTGAATTGAAACACGTAGTCTTGCTACGTCCTTAGATCTAGGCAACGGTCATCGTGGGCATTCAATCCGCTGTTGGATTATGTCTCCCACTACTTTCATAACTGAGGACGATGCCACCTATTCCTCACGCGCTCTAAAACAGAACACGCAGAGTTGTGCCACTGCCAATGACCTCTGTTTGACCGAAGTTGCCTCCTCGTTGACCACGGGCTTGGATGACTGGTTTGGATGATCTGGAGGGACACACACCATGTCATTGGTTCCACGAACTTTCCCATGTGGCTCTTCTTCCCGGAGGACACCTGGAACATAGCGTTTAATAAAACAGCTGTGGAATCTGGGGTTAGCTGCAGAAACCGGGATCAGCTGCGGAAAACCTTGTGTAAACCCTGTATGAGCTGCGGAACGCAACACCTTGGACCAAAATTCTAAACCAAACACAGTCATTAACATAATTAGAAAACCATGTAAAAAGTCCTAAAATACAACGATTTGATCAAATTGATGGAGGGAATGAGTGGAAAAATAGGAAAATGAATAGGAAAAAGAGGTTGGGAGGATGTGTAAAGAAGTGTAGGTTTGAGGCTCAACAGTTTGATATAAGAAAATAAGACGAAAGGTTGAAAGGCTTAATTGGTTTGTGGAAAACCTTGTTTTCTTGGACTAGATCATTGTGCAATTACTTTTCTTTAGATGTTTTGTTTATATCTATATTACATGGAACACATTGAATGTCTTATTTCATTTTAGAGTAAGTTAATTACCCAAAATTAAGAAACCTCTATAGATGTCCAAGCATCTACGAAGCTCTCTAGTGACCAAGGAAATAACCACGATGACTGTCCCCTACCATTTGACAATGTTTCTCTACCCAACAGATTGAATACTTAGGGAGGGAGAAGCAAGCCAATTACACAAATAAATTGCCTTTGGAAAGAATTATGCACATACATAGAGAAAAATCCAAATACTCTACCAATAAGAAAGAAAGTTGTCTACACAAATTGGTTAAATGGATCCACTTTGTATGCTCGTTCAAAGTGAAAATAATGAAGAGTGGTTTATATGTAAAGACAAAGAAACTGAAATGTATTTCAATAATGAAGAAATAAATCTCACGTTTCTTGTCTCATGTAATGAAAAATGGCTTTATGTAAAGAAATAAACATTAAAAATTAAGAAATCTTGATGAAAAATTAAATAAAATATAAATACTCATTTGTTTAAGTGGAATGCATTTGTAGACATGATTTGTATTGTTAAGACCCTCCTAAGTGTTAAGTTGTTGGTTTAATTTTCCCCCTTACCATGGGAAATTGAATATTAACACAGTTGAAAATTTTATTATAACATCATGAGCACAATGCTGCAAATTAAAGCAAAGAGTAAATGAACTAATATTTTTTTCACCATTTAAATTATTGCTATGCCAATTTAGGTTTTTTCCCATGATGTTATTTTGTTATTTTTTAAAGTACAATCTTCAATTTACTTGATTGTTGATAAATAATCCAAGAAATATTTCAAAATGGTATATTTATTCTGCATCAAAAGATAACTTTAATGATAGAAAATGGAAGCTGCCTTGCTTTTATAATTTCTAACTTCAAAAAACAGACAGCTGCCTTTATTTTTATAATTTTTAAAAACAATGTGATAGAATTGAATAAAATATCATAGACTGAAATAAACAAAATTATAATAAAGTATAATATAATAGACTTAAATGAATAAAATTAAAATAAAATATTGAACAAAGAAAGTAGTAATTTTTCCATACAAGTAAAATTTAGTAGCTAATATTGCAGATTACAGAATGAAAATGAAATCCCATCCTATTACAAGTAAAACTGAGAAATTTCATATACCACAACACAAGTAAAATTGAAACCAATCTTGTAGAGTGAAATCCCATCATATTACATGATGAAATCTCATTCTATAAGATTTAATAGGGTCATTACAGAGAAAATAAACATAAGTGGAGAGATGATTCACAAGGCATGACATGGGCTCTGCAGAGTGAACCCCCTAATCTTGTAGAGTGAATCCCATCATATTATAGAATGAAATAGCATTCTAAAGGATTTACCAGAGACATTACAAAGATCGCTATCACAATGGAGAGTTGCTTCACAAGGCAGGACATGGATTCTACTTACAGGATGTAAGCCCTTCATTCACCACATAAACTCTTCTTGTTGAAGATGAGAAGCAACACAAAAGTTAGTCATTCCACATCTACTACAAACTTACAACAATATTAACATCCTGCAAATATTCTCATCTATGAGGAGCTTTGGGGGCCTATAGATTACAAGAGAATAGTAGAAATTCTTCACTAAACATGTTAATAGCGTACTGATCATCTTGGCAGTTGGAGACAGAACTGGTGTTGAAGCTCTCTTTCCTCACAAACCCAGCAGGGGCTTTCTTGTCATAATTATGAGTAGAGAAAGGCTGGGTAACCGAGCTGTATGGCATGTATGGCCACAGTTCTGCACGCTTCCCAATGTGTTTTACTTTCTTTAGTACCTTGTTCGGCTTCACATATCCCGTGACAGTCACTTTCTGCATCTTTCTATTTATATACACCATTTGAAATCCTGCACAAAATTTCCCACAGAAGAGAAACAAAAGTTATTACAATCATCAAAACCCCAACTTATATTAACGTAGAAAAGAAAATGATGGGCCACTTTAGCCTGTGGCTTAGAGGTAGATCTCGGTTGTAACAGGTGACCAAAGTTAGCATCTCCTTACAGAAATCAGTAACAAAGCTAACGGATTGGTAATGAACAAACATAGATCCTGAGGTGCAACTTTTCAAAAGCCCAAAGTAAAAAAAATTGGTAAAACAGAGCAAACATGAACTCTGAGCTGAAAAACTGAAGAAACTTTAAAGAATTAATCAGCACACAAGTAGTTAATGCTGAAAGCATTTGCAAGGCAGTGTATCATTCTTCCACTTTGATCCGCATTTCCACCATATGTGTCAGTTCTCCTTGTGGTTTAAATAACCAAGCAATGCCTCTTAGTCATTTTCCAGTATTGAACATCAAATTCCAGAGGCGAGGGAAAGATTTTAGTTAAGTAGTTTTCAAATACTAGGTTTCCCTAAGCTAGATACATTTGAAGAAACATCTTTGTTAAGCCATGGAGAATTAGTATGTAGTTTTTCTTTTCAACTGAAAATACTTAGGCATCCATATGCACACAGTAAAGATATCATAACCTACAACTATGATTTGTTGTATGTGATTTTGTGAAGATGGATATTGCAGTTCATAAGATACTTTTGTTTGGAATTAAATAATCAAATAGCCATTTCGAAGATGGAAACAAGTATAAGAGTTTGACAAAAGCTACACCATAGTTATTATGATTAATGCGTGTAAACTAAAATTATTCAACGTAAAAGTAGGGTATTGTTCTGTAGTAGATTCTTGATCTAGTCTAAAAACTATGTATGCATATTCGTTCCACAGACAAGATTTCCAGAGCACATTGAGATGCATTTCCATTTGCTAAAAATTCTTGAGGATGATGAAGCAGCCAGTCATGACATGGGAAGGCAACATAAAATTGGATCATCCTTTGTGATTACAAATTAGAATTATTTATTTGCTCTTATGAAGGTGGACACTACAGTGCATAAGATACTTTTGTTTGGAAAAATAATCAAATAACCATTTGGAAGATGGAACTTTGCAATGTTGCACATCATTTGTACCAATTGAATATCTTTGCTTAGGATCTGTAATTTGTAATGTATCATTGGAAACACGTATAATGGTTTGACACAAGCTACGCCAGATTTATTATGATTAATACAAATATAAACTAAAATGGTTCAACATAAAAGTAGGGTATAGTTCTCGAGTAAGTTTATTCTAAAAACTATGTATACATATTCTTTTCATAGACAAGAATTCAACATCACATTGTGATGCATTTCCATCTCCTAAAAATTTTTGGGGCCCAACTATAGACTATACCTAACTACTCAATACTAAATAGTGCTTGCTTTTCTCTAAGAATGGTCAATTAACCTGCAGGAGATGATTGGGAGCACGAAGAAGTATTTACAAATGATGATGAAGCAGTTGGATATGATCCTGCTGAGAGAGAATATTTAGCTCCTGAATTTCCTTCCCCACCCAGGATCAAGCAGGTATGATTGTATTCATATGATTTGCTTATGATATACTAGGTTTTATTTGATAGCTGCAAATGTTGTTTGGTTATATCAGGTAACTAAGTTGTTTACTGTCTAACTTGCTATCCATGATGAATTTTTTCTGCAAACTACTATTATTGAAATTATATAACTAATTACTGGCTAATCAGATGAAAACTTTTACATAAAGAAGCCATTCTACAAAATAGCGTTGAGGAAGAAATCATTCACAAAAGTTGCACCTCCCATTATATCTATTTATTTAAATCCATGTCACTGTCAAATAACTTTAATCTAAAAAGTCAACCTGGACAGGATTCCAATCAATAAAACAAAAGACACTCCCCTTCCGGAGAATTCAACAAGAATGGGGCCTTGGCATCACAAATCCATTTAAATTTTAAACCTTCAATCTAACTTTGTTCATCAATGTAGAGTAATCCTGGACTGCTTTAAAATTGGAAATTAGCTCCAAATAGCAATTATATCAATTGGAAAAAGTGTAAAAAAGATGTTCTGAAATGCAAGTTGGAGGGAAATGAAAAAATCAACAAAAAGGACTATCCAATATCTGCCAGATATGTTTCACTTGTAAAGTAGAACTTTTACAACATCCGGTATCTGATTTCTTTAGGCACCAACGACCTGGCATCAATATATATGATGCTAATTGAACGTCTTTTGTGAAACCTTGATCCTTGAGTCCAAAGACTCAAATAAATTTGGATGTGTTCTATACTTGCACTGCATCATAGACAAATTTGAACTTTGACCATCAGAGGCTGCTCGTAGGCTGATTCTCAAGTCATTGAGGACAACAATACTCCAAAATAAACACCCCTTCAAACATGTATTTAGCATACCCAACATGATATTTAGATATACAAATATAAAAAATGAAAATCTAAACAAATTTCCATCATTTAACCAGGTATGGTGTGGGAAAACTTACATCAGTGTAGTCTTGATCAGTTAACCACCATAAACACCTGTTCGTAGTGTCATAAACTCTCCTACACAAAAATAACGATATCCCTGAAGGAAGTTCAACGCCTTTCTTGAGAAATCCAACTTTAGATGGATGAAGCAATGAGGCAGCTGATATCTCATCTTTGTGAAATGAAATAACCAGCTGTATAAACACATGATGAAATCATGTAAGACAGATATTAAAGCTTCAAAATATCTCATTTGTTTGCAACTCTATTGAATATGGAATAGCAATATAGCAGATGCGTAATAGATCATAATAAGTATACCAAATGAATATGAGTTCACAACGTGTGCTTATTAATTACTTTTACCATATACAATTGTCATAAGGTCCATGTGGATGATGGTAACCACATTAGCCCATCCATATTCTCTTCCATCGCAAGATCGGTATTTTTAGATAAAGGTAGCTTGAAAATAAAAACTGGTTGATACGCTAGGAATGCCAACTGCCCATCTACGTTACAGGCTTAAGCAGTTGGAAGTGTTGTATTGGAAAAAAATTAATTTGATTAAAATAATAATTTTTGTATAAATTCCTACTTAATTAAAAGTTTTTTTTTGGATACTCCGAAGATTTTTATATGGGAAGTTCTCTAGAAGAGATACTGATGAGCAATTTGAGTTGGCTAAAGTCTTTCTAATTGTTTTTTATTATGGTAAAATTATATTGATAATTCATTGGTTTTACTTTCAAAAACTTGAAAGAATTTGAGGAGAAAATATAAAATTACTTTATGGGTTCTCATCCCAAAATCACTTATTTGTAAATACATACTCAATGAAATGTTATTTCATTGAAACCTCGCACAAATGTTTGATATAAGAAAATAAGCCCAAAAAGTTGAAAGGCTACAACTAAAACTATAATCAACACCCCCGTAATTCCTAATCGTTGACAAAATCAAGAAAAAGGAAAAAAAGCACATTCGTGATAGCAAAGTTACAAACCTTTCATAGTTTGACATCAAGCATTGCAGAGTACATAATGAAATAGATCAGCTACCTGATCAACAAATAAGCACGGTAGAATTTTGATAAAAAAATTACTTTGGTTTTTAAAATTAAGCAAATAATAATGGATAAAAAATTTATATATGTCCAAGTCATGTAGAAGATTAATTATTGGTAGGGTTGCTTTGTTCCTATATACTGAAGTTTGAGGTTTATGGTATGTTTTTTTTGACAATATATATTATATACTATTAGTTTTGTTCCAATTACCTTTTAAGTTTTATGTTATATGTGTAGTTGTAATAAAAAATAATAGTATTTTTGAAGTGGAAAGATGCATTGCTGGTGGAGGACTGACTCTAGGGGTATAATAGGTAAAAAAAATAGTTGTCAGAGGGAGAACTTATTCCACAGATTTGTATATAAAAGTTGAGTTTTTTTATGCCATATGTACAATACTCTACACCAAATAGCCCCCAAAGAGAGGAATACCTCCATAAACATTGGAAACAAAGGGCTTCAATGCTTAACATCCATCTTCCAAAGGTGCTTCAAGGGTAAATACTTCTGCAAGAAACACTTTCAAATATGTGTGGGGCCCCAAAGTGGGTACTCCAACCTTCGTAGGCCATTCCAAATACGTGCATCTTCCTCAAAATGGTACATTCCCGCAGCAATTGAGTAAACAAGTAAACCAAGGGACTGGCCTTTTCCAGCCTATATTTAAAAGAACAAGCATCTTCCTTAAGAAGGCAATTGAGCAAACAAGTAAACCAAGGCACTGACCTTTTCCAACGTATATTTAAAAGAACAAGCATCTTCCTTAAGAAGTGAACCAGTCAACTTATTATGGAATTTGTTTCATTGGAGTGCTCCACTTATTGATGTATCTCCATTTGAATAGGTTCCCTTGCACACATCTCCATGTTATTGGTTCAAGGCACCCACATGTGGAGGGTATCTATTCAGATGATAGACTAACTATTGAACCCTTTTTTTGGAATCGACCAATATGGCTGAAGCGTCATTGCATCAATTGAAGGTACACAAGGATCTAAGATTTTCAGGTTCTAATACTACTACATAACTTATACTTGGTTATAAAGGTGTAGAAATATTCTACATGTGATGGCCTAGAGATAACAATACAAAGAGAAGATGACCTTCCTTTTACTCTCTTCCACCAACATGTACAATCTCCAAAGCAAACATTCAATCCAAGAATGCTCAGAACTTTCTTAAAAAACAAGGTAGATGCAATGGATGTTCAGAATTTCCCTTTGTTGTTATGTATCAAACATGGGGATGATCTTGCAACTCTAGAGGCCCCTGTTATATTGGTGGAACCATGTGTGAATGCTACCTACCCCACGATAACTACAAATGATTTTGTCATGAAAAGTTGAAAGTATATACCTAGGATGAAACTAACAATAATAAGCATATCTGATCATGATGCATAAAATGCATAAGAAAAAAATCCCCAATATGTAGAACATAATAAAAAGTACAAAAGAATAGATGACAATTCCCAAAAGAAATCTGTGATACATTGCATGGAATGCCATCTGAAAAGCTGTACTATATTTTTTGTTACTTTTCCAATGTCATTTCATTTTTGCTGCAATAATTTCCATGCACTCATTTTGGAAGAAAATCATGAAGCTAAAGTTAATGGTAAGCCTAAAGTGCCCTGTCAACAGGAGATGAAGTCTTTATTTCAAAGGAAAACAACGTTTACCAAAAAAATTATATTTTAAAATGTGCTATGAATAACTCATAATTCTTGCATTATGCATGGAGAATATCAGAAAGCAATTGTACTGCTAGTTCCTACCAATGCCTTTGCAAGGGGCTTAAGATATCATTACTATAAAATGACTCTATATGACTCTCAAGTTCCAGATAAATGCTCATTGGCTCAATTTGAAGCACCAACATCAAAAACATTATGTTGCATCTTCAAAAGTACTTACAAAAATAAACTACTCTATGCACAACATGCCTCTTTTAAATTGGCGTCAAGATAGCATATTGACCACTCTGAGAGTCTGAAATGTACTTTTTATTTTCATTATTCTCCTTTTGATGCTTGCCAAGAGCGGTGATCTTGAAGTGCTCTGAAAATGATTGACTAGGGCACAGAGGCATCCATTTGAGAAAATTCATGAAAGCAGTTCCCTATCAAAGTGATAGATATAAAATATAGACATCTTAGATTTCACACTATGAAGTTATCTCTTTCTGAATTGAAGACACTCTAATTATTCTTCAAATGCACCAAGGCTATTGATAAAATAGAGACCCCACCTCTAAAATAAAGTTTCATTCTCAGAAAGATGGGAAAAACTTGGTCAGGTTGAAAGGGAGAGCATAAAACTCTTCACTTCTAGGATCAATTTTGAATGAACGAAACTTATCCCACCAATGATGGCCTCTGTCTTTCCTTGTTGAGCTCTCCCCCATATGTAGAGTGTTATCCAAAAACAATGCTAAGCTGTCAATAACTAAAGGTGGTGACGAGAAAATCACATTGATAATGTCATTGAACTGTTAAAAAATCCATTCAAAAATGTTTAAAGTTAAAAACATTGAAAATTTGAAGATTGAAGGGAATGTTGCCACAACGAACTGCTAGCCAAAAAAATTTAATGTAGTCCCTGAAAGAAGTTGTAAGAGCCCTACCCATCATTCATGAGTGTGGACTGGACCATGACCAGAAGAAATTGTAAATTCATTGAAGTATTGTGGTACCGATAATCCCAAAAATAGAGAGAAGCCCAAGATGAATTTCGTCATGAAACTATTTAGATTACAAAATTGAAGGAAACTGAGACTCCCACCAGCTGCTCATCAAGAATACAAAAAATTTCAGAAACAAGGAAAAACCCAAAGAATTGTTGTTTTACCCTACAATTTTAAAGCTGCATCGTACAAACTGTCTGCCAATATAGGTACCCAATGAATTGTTGTTGTACCCTAATATGTTGAAATTGCAATGTACAACTAAGTGTCTGCTAATATGAGTTAAGCTTAAGGTTTTATGCATACATCCATTATACATTATGGCAACAGCTAAGATACTACTATTTAACTGACTTTGCAGCTCAGCACATAGGATTTGTGTACACTGTATACGTACCAACATAACCAAACAGGAGACAGTACATGGCAACAACAATGGGTGCTGGAATAGAAGCAAAGATTGCTCCAAATTTTCCTGGAACACATTAACACGAAATTAGCAATGCCAAATCCTAGACTATGGATTAAACCCCAAAATGAGAACAATATACCAACTTGAATTGATTATCACCAAGAAAAGAGAAGAATATCATAAATCTTGCTAATATCTGGATCACCCTTCGACTCCCAACTCATGTCAACCCCAAAAGACCAAAGACCAGCATTCTCACTGCAAATTCCCAAGATAAGACAAATTTCAGAGCTAGTATTGCTAGAAATGGGTCAAGTTGCAGTGAAAGTTGCAAGAAATGGGTCAAGTTGCTTGGTTCTTACACTGATACATTTCGGAGCTAGTATTGCCAGAAATGGGTCAAGTTGAAGCTAAAAGTTTCCAGAAATGGGTCAAGTTGCCTGGTTCTTAAATTGATAATGTGGACCGATTTCCAGTTCCAAACATCCCATCCAATAAAATTCCAATTCCCTATAGAGAGGACCATTACATTCCATCAACGACAATGATACAATCTTCTAATTACCTGAAGCCATAAGGGTGAAAGCAACAAATCCATTTCCTTACCTGCCATCCTATACCATAGGTGATGGTAATGAAGGGGGAGGTGTGGCCCTTGCAAACCTTGAAACAACATAGACTGTACCAGTAGACTGCAAATTTATGAAAGAAAAAAAAAATAGTAGCCAATACCCAATTTTGTTTTTAAATAGAAACCCATAGATAACTATCAGAAATTTCAATGGGATAAAGAAAATAAAAGAGAAGAAAGAATATTTGATATATGGCAAGTAGGAAAACTTCAACAAGAGACACAAATGCTGCAACCATCATTGCAAAAGACTGTCCTCCATAAAAAACAGGTCCTCCCCATTGAAATGGATATGGAACACTTTTCCTGCAGAATAATAAAGACCATGATGAGGCTTTACATGAGAACATACTCTATGAAATGACATGACAATTAGTATGCATGCTTCTTGTAATAATGCATACCATTTGGCACCACTAACTAGTTTAGATAGCATATTGACCACTCTGAGAGTCTGAAATGTACTTTTTCTTTTCATTATTCTCCTTTTGTTGCTTGCCAAGAGCAGTGATCTTGAAGTGCTCTGAAAATGATTGACCAGGGCACATAGGCATCCATTTGAGATAATTCATGAAAGTAGTTCCCTATCAAAGTGATAGATATAAAATATAGAGATCTTAGATTTCACACTGTGAAGTTATCTCTTTCTGAATTGAAGACACTCTAATTATTCTCCAAATGCACCAAGGCTATTGATAAAACAGAGACCCCACCTCTAAAATAAAGTTTCATCCTCAGACAAATGGGAAAAGCTTGGTCAAGTTGAAAGGGAGAGCATAAAACTCTTCACTTCTAGGATCAGTTTTGAATGAACGAAACTTATCCCACCAATGATGGCCTCTGTCTTTCCTTGTTGAGCTCTCCCCCATATGTAGAGTGTTATCCAAAAACAATGCTAAGCTGCCAGTAACTAAAGGTGGTGACGAGAAAATCACATTGATAATGTCATTGAACTGTTAAGAAAGCCATTCAAAATGTATAAAGTTAAAAACATTGAAAATTTGAAGATTGAAGGGAATGTTGCCACAACTAACTGCTAGCCAAAAAATTTCAATGTAGTCCCTGAAAGAAGTTGTAAGAGCCCTACCCATCATCCATGAGTGTGGACTGGACCATGACCAGACGAAACTGTAAATTCATTGAAGTATTGTGGTACCGATAATCCCAAAAACAGAGAGAACCCCAAGATGAACTTCATCCTAAAACTATTTATATTACAAAATTGAAGGAAACTGAGACCCCCACCAGCTGCTCATCAAGAATACAAAAAATTTCAGACACGAGGTAGAACCCAAAGAATTGTTGTTCTACCCTACAATTTTGAAGCTGCATCGTATAAACTGTCTGCCAATATAGGTACCCAATGAATTTTTGTTGTACCCTAATATGTTGAAATTGCAATGTACAACTAAGTGTCTGCGAATATGAGTTAACCTTAAGGTTTTATGCATACATCCATTATACATTATGGTAACAGCTAAGATACTACTAGTTGGCTGACTTTACAGCTCAGCACATAGGATTTGTGTACACTGTATACATACCAACATAACCAAAGAGGAGAGAGTACACAACAGCAACAATGGGTGCTAGAATAGAAGCAAAGATTGCTCCAAATTTTCCTAGAACACATTAACACGAAATTAGCAATGCCAAATCCTAGACTAGGGAATAAACCCCAAAATGAGAACAATATACCAACTTGAATTGATTATCACCAAGAACAGAGAAGAATATCATAAATCTTGCTGATATCTGGATCACCCTTCGACTCCCAACTTGTGTCAACCCCAAAAGACCAAAGACCAGCATTCTCACTGCAAATTCCCAAGATAAGACAAATTTCAGAGCTAGTATTGCCAGAAATGGGTCAAGTTGCAGTGAAGGTTGCAAGAAATGGGTCAAGTTGCCTGGTTCTTACACTGATACATTTCAGAGCTAGTATTGCAAGAAATGGGTCAAGTTGCAGCTAAAATTTTCCAGAAATGGGTCAAGTTTCCTAGTTCTTACACTGATACTGTGGACCCATTTCCAGTTCCAAACATCCCATCCAATAAAATTCCAATTCCCTATGGAGAGGACCATTACATTCCATCAACGACAATGATACAATCTTCCAATTACCTAAAGCCATAAGGGTGAAAGCAACGAATCCATTTCTTTACCTGCCAGCCTATACCACAGCTGATGATAGATGAAGAGGGAGGTGTGGCACTTGCAAACCTTGAAACAACATAGACTGTACCAGTAGACTGCAAATTTATGAAAGAAAAAAAAATAGTAGCCAATACCCAATTTTGTTTTTAAATAGAAACCCATAGATAACTATCAGAAATGTTAAAGGGATAAAGAAAATAAAAGAGAAGAAAGAATATCTGATATATGGCATTCATGTAGACTTCAGGTGACACAAATGCTACAACCATCATTGCAAAAGACTGTCCTCCATCAAAAATAGGTCCTCCCCATTGAAATGGATATGGAACACTTTTCCTGTAGAATAATAATGACCATGCTAAGGCTTTGCATGAGAACGTACTCTATGAAATGACATGAAAATTAGTATGCATGCTTCTTGTAAGAATGCATACCATTTGGCACCACTAACTAGTCTAGAATGGTCTGTTCAGCAATGGGCTTGGGTCTTTTGAGGGGTATGCTCATATGCTCCACCTATAGTGAGAATTTGGGCATATACCCACATAGTAGCAACTGCAATTATGATGGAAAAACGCTCAAATAAGAATGCTAACTGCCCATCTACATTACAGGCTTACCGTGCAGCTTCTCCCGCGCAGATTCAATGCCTGCCCCTACGAATCTAGAGTCGCTCAAATAAGAATGCCAACTGCCCATCTACGTTACAGGCTTACCCTGCAGCTTCTCCCGCGCAGATTTAATGCCCGCCCCTACGAATCCAGAGTCAGGCACGGGTTGAAGAAGGCACTATGCTCGAAGAGTGTTCTCCGAAATTGCTGAGAATAAATCAAAATGGCACAACACATATGAACAATTTCTCGATGAATGCCCGCTGAATGTGGACGACAGGTGTCAACGTCAGAAACAAAAGGACGACGAAAGTCTCTTTCAAAGGAAGGCCTATCGGCCTAAATATTTCATGTGGTTGTCATTACTACGGATAAAGAATATAATATTTAACTCGTATGGTAAGTCATTACTCGAGATAGAGGTAACATGTCGTTCCTTTGACCGTAGTGGTAACATTAGTCACTTCTTCATCAATTGTCATCCTTGATGAGTCCCTCGCTTGCTCATCAAAGTGTCCTAAGTAGATGTATTGTTTCCAAGTAGTCACGTGGCAACTCTCAGATAATCAAAGATTTCTTTTTCCTTTTTCTTAATAATTACATTATGTTTCCTTTTTTCTTTCTTTTATTAATTACATTACTTAGTTTTATTAATTATACAACAAGATGTTTTCTCTTTTCTCTTTCAATGTTGTTTTTGTTTTTATTAAATTTCCAATGTTTATTGAGAAATATATTTACTATCACATAGTTTTATTAATTATACAGCATGATGTTTTCTCTTGTTTTTTTTATTAAATTTCCAATGTTTATTGAGAAAAATATATTGACCAAGAATCTGCGTTGTCGATTTAGAATTTCGAAAATAAACATGTATTTTAGAATTTCTAAAATAAACATTTATTTCCTCACCATGTTATTCATTATGTTATTTTATATTAATTTGAAAAAATATAGTATAACATTTAATTATTGAAAATTTTATTTACTAAATGAATTTTACTGATTTTATATAAAAATATGTTATTGTTGTATTAAAGTCAAGAAGTTACAATGTGGTTTTTTATTTAGTTTAATATGTATGGTTAGATTAATTGTATTATGGTTAATTTTATAAATTATATCATACTTGTATCACTTTATATAATATATTGTATTTATGTTTTTTTAATATTTTTCATGCATTATAGGTTTATGCTTATATATATATATATATATATTATATATATATTATATATATATATATATATTATCATGGATTTTTTTTAATGAATTGTACATTTAATTATGTTACAAGTTGTTAGGGAATGTTTGTATACTAACAATATCATTTCAATGTTGCATGTTGCAGAAAATTTGTCAATTCCAAAGTTGCTCGTGGGTGGGTGGAAGACATTATCTATTTTTATGTTTTGTAATGTTGTATTTAGAAAAAATTATATATATTTTGTTTAGATGGGCCCATCAAAGAATGTACATGAACATAAACTACCATTAATAAAATGAGTAGGCTTTTTTTTGTTGGAGGGGAATTCAACCCCTCCAAAAGGCTCTTAGGAAGGTTAAATGGTAGCCCTCCTTTGAATTGTGTTCCTTGTGCTCATGGTTTTCATGATCTTTAGTTTATAGTAACTCCAATATGCACAAACACAAATATATCATTTTATTATAATAATAATTTATAAATATGTTTTAAACATCTTCCCAACATACACACAAATGACAAAATCACTTTTATTCACATAAATCATTTAACATTTTTTCAGTGTTTTAAGCATCTTTCCCCACATACATACAAATACCATAGTCACTCTTATATTTCACATAAATTACTCAACATTTTTTCAATATTTTAAACGACTTCCCCACATGCATACAAATGAAAAAACATCTTATTTGACATAATTATATAACATTTAACTAAAATTTTTTATATTTTTTTAGTTCTATAATTTTTTTTGGTATTATTTTTAAGATTTTTGAAATTGCCTTTGATTTGTTTTTATGTTACTTATATATTTATTTAAGTTATGTCTTAAGATATTGTTATTTATGTTTTTTCCTTTTCTTCTCATATATATTAGAATTATTTAATTTATATTACATTGATTATTTTTATAAGATTTAAATTAAATTATTAATATATTATTTGGATGTTGTGTTTATAAATATTTAAATGTTTCTATTATTTATTTGTATAATACTTATCTAATATTTGTGTATTGGTTTATCATTGCTATAGTAAAATAAAGATATTTTGAAGGCGTTGTATATATATATATTATTATCATATATATGATGAATTGATGGAGTGTTTGTTGAATATATATATATTATATATATTATTATAGTGTGTATAATGTATGCTTTGAATTTTTTATTTTGTATGTATATATGAGTATATTATTTTCAGAATATATGAAATGAGAGTGTTTGCATTACTTGTATGTACTTTTTTGGAGTATTGATTCTTCTATGCTTATGAATGTCTCATTTTGCATGCTTTTGAGTATTCTTTCCATTGTTTATTTGCATGTATATGCATGTATTGTTTGAGTAGGCCTTGAGTGTTAGAGTGGTGGTTTCATTGTTTGCATGTATATACAATTATTTATCTTGAAGAGTTGCTTGTATTATCTTGAGTGTTTTTCAGTATTCCTTCCTTATTTGCTTTGTGTGTGTATTCTTTGAGTATTCTTGTGTATGGATATTGTTTACTTGTATGTGTATGAATGTATACTTTGTTGTATTTGTATGAGTATTATTCACTTGTATTCTAGATATGTGTATGAATGTATTCTTTGTTGTATTTGTATGAGTATTATTCACTTGTATTCTAGATATGTGTATGAATGCATTCCTTCATTATTTGTTTTGTGTATGTATTCTTTGAGTATTCTTGTGTATGGATATTGTTTAATTGTATGTGTATGAATGTATTCTTTGTTGTATTTGTACGAGTATTATTCACTTGTATTCTAGATATGTGTATGAATGTATTCCTTCATTATTTGCTTTGTGTGTATTCTTTGAGTATTCTTGTGTATGGATATTGTTTACTTGTATGTATATGAATGTATTCTTTGTTGTAGTTGTGTGAGTATTATTCACTTGTATTCTAGATATGTGTATGAATGTATTCCTTCATTAATTGTTTTGTGTGTGTATTCTTTGAGTATTCTTGTGTATGGATTTTGCTTACTTGTATGTGTATGAATGTATTCTTTCCTGCATTTGTGTGTGTCTTGTTTACTTGTATTCTTTGTATGTGTATGAATATGTTCTTTATGTCTATATAAATATATAAATATATTCTTTGCTACATTTGTATGTCTCTTATTTACTAGTATTCTTGGTATGCGTATGAATGTATTCTTTTCTAGATTTGTATGTGTCTTGTTTACTTGTATTTGTATGAATGTCTTCTTCAACTCCGTATGAATCTATTATTTGCTACATTTTTATGTGTCTTGTTTACTTGTATCCTTTGTATGTGTATGAATGTATTCTTCATGTGTGTATGAATCTATTCTTTGCTACACTTGTATGTGTCTTGCATAATTGTATTCTTTGTTTGTATGTGTCTTGTTTACTTGCATTTTTTGCATGTATGTGAAAGTTTTTCTTCATGTGTGTATAAATCTATTCTTTGCTACACTTGTATGTGTCTTGCATAATTGTATTCTTTGTATGTATGTGTCTAGTTTACTTGCATTCTTTGTATGTATGTGTCTTGTTTACTTGAATTATTTGTATGTGTATCAATGTATTCTTCATGTGTGTATAAATCTACTTTGTTATATTTGTATATATATTATTTACTTGTAGATATATGAATGTAATCTGTGTGAATATATATATTTTTAAATATTTATTTATATGATTATAAATATATTATCATTATTTCTATAAATAAGTATATTATTTATAATATTAACTTTGTAGTTTAAATATTTGTGACAATAGTATTATTATTATGTTTTTATTTATTTTTAATTCAATTTTTTTGATTATTTTGTTTTTCATTTTTTCTTTTTTTTTCCCTTTTTTATCATTTTAAAAGCGAAAAATAACTATAATATTAACAATAATATACCTTCAAAGCACAGCCCAATTTAATGATAACATGTTATAAAAATTAATTGCAAACCATAAGACTAAATCAAATCCCTCTAGAAAGGAAAAAAGCAATAAGCATGATATTCAATAACTACATCAATTTGGTAATAACACCATATCAATTTAATTATTTGAATATTAAAATAAATACAATAAATTAATTTTATTTAATAAACATCGTTAATTTAATAATTTTATTAAAAAACAATTATGGTATTAAAATTGTTAATTAATATGTAAGAAATATTATATTCCCAAAATTTTTTATTAAATGATAATTTGGTTTTAAAAATAATAAAGAAAATAAATACTTCCAAATTTTCATAATATGCTAATTAACTTATACAATAAATGTAATCGTCAACATCATAATATCTATACTGAATCTTCATCACATATATATACAGCTTGAGTGGGCCTAATGGTTAAGAGCATGTGTTTCCTCTTAAGAGGTCACAGGTTCAAAACCAGAGGGGGGTAGAGTATGTATGCCTTCGGTGGGTCCCTTGTCCCACAAACAAGGGGGTCTCATACACCAATTTGGTGTCTGGCTTGGCTGTGACCTTAAAAATAGATATTATTATTATTATTATTAAAATAATGTTAATTCTAAAATTGAGAATAAGCATAAAAAAATGTGATGTGTGTGAACATGTGAGTCAATATGTGTAATGTTTGTGGGCATGTGTATGTTTGTGTGCACACTTTGTTTGTTGTATGAATGTATGCATGTGAGTAATTGTGCCTCATTGACAATGGTTTGTAATGTTTGTGGGCATGTGTATGTTTGTGTGCACACTTTGTTTGTTGTATGAATGTATGCATGTGAGTAATTGTGCCTCATTGACAATGGTTTGTGTGGGTGCACGTCAGTGGTTAGTCCCATGTCAATGATTTATGGGGTCATATAAGCGAAGGTGTCCCATGTCAATGATGGACCGTTTATGGGGTCATATAATTATGCATGTGAGTAATTGTGCCTCATTGACAATGGTTTGTAATGTTTGTGGGCATGTGTATGTTTGTGTGCACACTTTGTTTGTTGTATGAATGTATGCATGTGAGTAATTGTGCCTCATTGACAATGGTTTGTAATGTTTGTGGGCATGTGTATGTTTGTGTGCACACTTTGTTTGTTGTATGAATGTATGCATGTGAGTAATTGTGCCTCATTGACAATGGTTTGTGTGGGTGCACGTCAGTGGTTAGTCCCATGTCAATGATTTATGGGGTCATATAAGCGAAGGTGTCCCATGTCAATGATGGACCGTTTATGGGGTCATATAATTATGCATGTGAGTAATTGTGCCTCATTGACAATGGTTTGTAATGTTTGTGGGCATGTGTATGTTTGTGTGCACACTTTGTTTGTTGTATGAATGTATGCATGTGAGTAATTGTGCCTCATTGACAATGGTTTGTGTGGGTGCATGTGTATGTTTGTGTGCACACTTTGTTTGTTGTATGAATGTATGCATGTGAGTAATTGTGCCTCATTGACAATGGTTTGTGTGGGTGCACGTCAGTGGTTAGTCCCATGTCAATGATGGACCGTTTATGGGGTCATATAATTATGCATGTGAGTAATTGTGCCTCATTGACAATGGTTTGTAATGTTTGTGGGCATGTGTATGTTTGTGTGCACACTTTGTTTGTTGTATGAATGTATGCATGTGAGTAATTGTGCCTCATTGACAATGGTTTGTGTGGGTGCACGTCAGTGGTTAGTCCCATGTCAATGATTTATGGGGTCATATAAGCTCTCACCTTCGCGTGGTTGACCCTGTTAATAGAAATTTTACATCTCCAAACCAAAAAGTGGTTTCTATATAATGCTTTTTAATTAATTTAAAACACAACATTAACTTTAAAACATTAAAATAGTTTTTTAAATACTATTTAAATACTTTTTATTATTTCTATAAAACATTTAAATCCTACAACCTTACTATAAATAGATTGAAATATTCATTCTTTTATATTTAAATATATATATTACAAAATTAGAAACTTTATTAATTATTAAAAAATAAACTAAACAAATACATTAAATATATAAATTAGTTCATATTAATTATTAAATTAAAAAATATATATATATATATATATATATATATATATATATATATAATTGATTAATTATTAAAATAAAACTATATAATTGGAACATTATGCGTTGATTATTATCTAAATTTATTAGAAAATTACACATATCAAAATGTTATTATATTTTCACAAATTAATATATTAAGTCAATCTATGTAAGTCACTAATAATAGAAATAAAAAAAATTATAATATTTGTCTGTATAGTTAAATATATATTTGTTTCTGAGAGATGCTCTCTAATTTAGTATGAGAGGCATATTATAATAATAATAAATAAAATAATGTAATGTAAACATTTTAATTGAGTCAAAATAAAATAAAAAATAAAAATAAAAATAAACCCGTTAAACTAAAATAATAATAAAAATAAAAATGGTCCACAAGTGGTATTCATGTGGAACATAGTCTATTTAAGTGGTGACGTTAAACTAGTCTAGATCCATTTTAAGTCTAGAACTACACTACATGGAGAGAGATCAAATGTCTTCTCACTCTAAAAGAAATTTCATCTCAGGAGATTTAATCTGCCTTAAAGATTGGTAAAGTTAGTGTTAAAATAAAATCTAAATTAATTATATTAGTTTCCTATTTCGTAGAAATTTTACATCTCCAAACCAAAAGAAAATTCTATATATTACTTTTTATTTTATTTATTAAACATTAAAATAAACTTCAAAACATTAAAATTATTTGAACAATATTTAAATAATAATTTATTATCTTAAAACTTATAAATATACTAACTTAATAAAATTATAACAAAACAATAATAATAATAATAATGGTTCTTCACTCACTAATATTTCTCAAACTATATCAATTATAAAAAAAATATTTGAATAAAATATATTATTGTTCATTATTATGATGTTTTATAATTTTTTTTTAATATAAATAATATATTATTATATTTACTCATTTAGATTTAATTATAATATAATAATAAATATAAAACAAATAAATGATTTTTATTTATTTATTAAAATTTAAATATATAAAATATAATTAAAAGATATTTAAATGAAAATATTATTATATTTGTCATTGAAATTTAATCATAAATAATATAGAACATAATAAATCATTAATATTTATTTTATTAAAAATTAAAAATAAAAATGTTAATTAAAAAATATTTAAAAATTAAATTATGAATATGATTTTAAAATAAAAATAAATAAATATATAATTGTTTGTGAGTGCTTTTGATCTATATAGGGTAGAATGTAAGTCAAACAAAACAAAAAATAGAAAAATAAAAATAAAAAATGACTCATGGTATTGAAAATCCATGGTATTCATGTGGAATATAGACTATTTAAATGGTGAAATCAAACTAGTCTAGATCCATTTTAACTCCCTAACTACAAAGCATCAAGAGAGATCAAAAGTGAGATAAAATCTCATCTAAAAGAGGTTTCCATCTCAAGATATGTAATCCTTCTTCATTTTTGGTAAATCTAATATTAAGGTAAAATCTAAATTGGTTATATTACTTTCCTACCTAATAGAGATTTTAGTAGAGATTTTACATCTCCAAACTAAAAAGAGTTTTCTATATATAACTTTTAATTTATTTAAAACATAATATTAAACTCAAAACATCATAATTTTTAAATAATATTTTTATTATTCTAAAACCTATAAATTACCAATTATATATATCTATATATTATATATTATATATATAATATATATATATATATATAGATATTACCATATTTTTTAAATTATATTATTTAAAAATAAAATGTGAATAAATATAACTTTTGATTATTATTTGATGGTTTAAATATAATAATTATATTATATATAAATTCATATTTAATATTAAATTATTATTATTACTACTATTAAAATAAATATATGAAAAGTAATTAAAAATATTTAAAATTATATTATTAAATTAATTTTAAATATAAATAAAATAGAATATATTTTATTTTGATGATCAATTTCAGTTGAGGGTTAAAAACGTTTAAAATATAGATAAGATGAATTCGGAAAAACTATTGCACTAATATAGTTGGTATCCAACTATATTTATAGGTTTTTAAAATATTTAAATTATTATTAAAGAACTATTTTAATGTTTAGAAAGCTCTTTTTGGTTTAGAGATGTAAAATTTTTACCGAGTAGAAAACTAATATAACTAATTTCAATTTCATATTAATACTGAATTTATCAATCAATTAATATAATTTCATATTAAGACAAATCAACTAATATAACCAATTTAGATTTTGTCCTAATACCAAATTTACCAAGCCTCAAGACAGACCAAATATCTGAGATGAAACTTCTTTTACAGTGAAAAGACGTTTGATCTCTCTCGATGTCATGTAGTTCAACTTCACCATTTAAATAGGTTATGTTTTACATGAATACCATAAGTTTTCAATACCATGAGTCATTTTTATTTTTATTATTATTTATTGTAATGGGTTATTTTTATTTTTATTTTTTATTTTATTTCGACTTGATTAAAATGTTTACACTACATTAATTTTTTTATTGATATTTGTATTTTTTTAAATAACTTTTATAATAAAACATGATAATAATCAACAATTACATATCTTAGATCGAAGACTTTTTTGATCCATAATATACATATAAGTCTTTTGAATTAATGATTTGGTCAATGACATACGTGATTAATACATACATGATTAATCCGAAAAACTTATATTGAAATTACATATTTATTAAATGACATTTAAATAGGTTAGGTTCCACATGAATACCATAAGTTTTCAATACCATGAGTCATTGTAGAATTGAGGCCTCTGTGATCCATCATAGTTATAAGAAGAGCTTCGGCGTAAATCACATGAAAGAGACAAATGTCTTTTTCATGTGATTTACGCGGAAGCTCTTCTTATAACCATGAGTCATTTTTATTGATATTATTTATTTTATTTAATGAATTTATTTATTTCATTTTATGTTATTTTTATTTTAACTTGATTAAATGTTTTCACCACATTAATTCTTTTATTAAATTGTTATTTTTTAATAAATTTTATAAAAAAAACAAAATAATAATCAACAATTACATATTTGTTAAATTTATATTAATTTATTTTATAATTAGTATTGTTATTATATTATATATATATAATATAATATATATATATATATATAATATATATATAAATTAATTTTAAATATTGATATATATGAATGAATATTTCAATTTATTTTATAGTAAGTTTGTGATGGGACCCAGCCCACGCTGTCGTTATTTTAGCACTTTAATAAGTCCACTTGGATGCCTACGTGTTCGTCTACAGTGTTGTTTGTTCCCGCGCTCACTATGTGGTAGCTGAGAATTTAATGGTTGGAGTTAATGCTCAGTCCTTCGCCTCGGTGACCGATAATATCCTAACCCTAACTCAACTTCTCGATTGTTCGGTCATTTTCGGTTTTCGCTTGGAGGGTTTTGGAGCTCTGCGCAATGAGACATTCTTTGTGGTATTATTCTGACCTTCCCTGGTTCTGTAATGTGGCTTGACGGTTATGAGTCGTCTTTGCTCTCGTTTTGGTTGTGGGTGGAGGATTCTTTGGTGTGTTTAACTGGTTATTCTCTTCGGCACTTTGACTGTATTTCGACTCTGGCTGCTCGCTGTAACTCTGGGTAAGTTTTTGTTTGTTTGGTTACTCTGTTTGAAGGAATGCATCCAAGTTCTGGCACCGGTCCTGTTTGCTGTGTTAATTTGTTGTTTCATTCCTGGGTTTCGACTGATGTCTGCTCCATCTCTATGTCTACAATCATGCTTCTAATCTGGTTCTCGTATGTGTTTGGCAACGAATTTTGGGTTTCAAATGCTGGTGTTGTTCCACCGTCCGAACAGGGTCGATGGCAACGCGTGGACAAATGCTGCTACAGGTATACTCTCGTTCTTTGCTTCAATCTCTGTTCTTCTTCGTTCCGGGTCTAACCCGTCTGCTCCTTTGGTCTATAGCTTGCTGTGGCGGCTCTTGACTTGGTTGTCGCTCCTCTCACGGTCTCCAGGTAAGATTCTCTTCCCACTATGCCTGTTTTTATTTGGTTGGTTTTATACCTCGGGTTGAGGGTTTCGCTTCCTGTACATGACAAACCCTGAACCGTTGTCTATGGTTTGGTTGCAGGTCTCTTGCAGTGGCCTGGAGGGCGCACAATTTGGTCTTCGGCAACGTTTGATGGCTTAAAAATCTTGGGTAGGCCTGGAACCTGTCTTGTTAACCTGATTCGAGGTCTCTGTTGCGCATATGATATGCCTGTTAGTTTATTGGTCGAGTCTGGTAGTTTGTATGCTTGTTATTACTTGTGTGAGATGTATGCACATCTACGACACGGCTTCCACAGTTCTGGCTTTAGATTAGTAGCCAAACCCTTACGAGGGTTTCGTCTTCTGTTAGTTCGTAATCAAACCCTAATGAGGGTTTCGTCTTCTCGTGGTCTGTCTGTAATGGTTGATTGAAACTCTGTTCTGGTTTCGATGGCGACAATTTATGTAACCCTTAAGGGACTTTTACTGTTCGGTTGCTTTTGGCTGTGTAATATTATTAATACTGCAATGTAACTGTGTTTTTAATGAAATATAAAAGGAGATATTCGATATGTACCTGTAACCTTCGATTTCTGTTATGCTTCGCCGCTGGTATTTGATTCTTGTACTGGGTTATTAGCTTGTGTGCTGATATCAACTTGTAACCACGATTCTTAGATTGTACTCCTGTTTGCTTGTTGACAATGATTTCGAATTTTCACTTTGTTACATTTAATTTACAGTAATATGAAATAATAGTAATCGTGTGTGGGAGATCAATTCAACAACTTAGAAAAATGATTGATGGACAGTTTCTTTAGGTACTTAGAATGCTCTGATAGTTTTATTCTTCAACTTCTCAATTCTTATTCTACTTGAACCAAAAAGGACCCTTTCTTTACATAGATGCCTTGCTTTTATAGCCTCTTTGTATAGTTAAGGCTTGCAGTTTGTCTCTGTCTGTTACAAAAGCAGTTACGTGTTTCTGTTCCTACTTGTAACTGTAACTGTTCAGATAATTAAAGATTTATAAAAGCAATAAATAGTTATTTTCCTAACTCACATAAACTACCCTTCACTTGGAAATGAAACTAATCAATAAACTTAACTGGAAAGTAAATCATCTAACTGTTTCTGACTTGTAAAATAAAATAAAAAGAAAAATTATTTCCAGCAGAATCTGACAATTCGGTGTCCCGCTCGTGAACCTATTTGGGGTCTTTTTGCTTCATCACTGTGAGCTGGATGCTCCTGCATCAGGCTCCCGGGGTGAGAAAAGATCATGACTCCTGTTCATGAGTTCTTCCACTGTTGTCCCTGTTCGTTCAATCTGCCTGGCATCAAGCCATGAGCTGTCCTCTATTGGACGGTTCTTCCACTTGACTAGGTACCGAAAATAATTTTTCCGCCGAGTACGTCTAACTACCTGAGTTTCGAGGATGCCTTCGATCTCAGGGGGTTGGACATAAGGCATCTGTTTCTTCCAACTGTCTCTGTCTTCCTGGGTGTTCCACGTGGATTGTCCGGGTTCATCCGTCTTTTCTTCCAATAGTTCGCCTGAATATGGAAACAAATCTGCCACATTGAAAATAGGTGATATGCCTACTCCAGGTGGTAGCTGGATTTCATAGGCATTCGCTAAAAACTTCCGCAAGATTTTGCAAGGTCCTATTTTATTGTATTTTAATTTATTATACGTACCTTTAGGAAACCGCTCCTTGCGTAAGTGTACCAAAACATCATCCCCTACCTCAAAATGGACTTCTCGCCTCCTCAGATCTGCGTGTTCCTTATACTTCAAGCTGTTGTCCTATAACTTTGCCTTGACCTGTTCATGCAAATCCCGCATAGCATTCACAAAATCTTCGCCATCTGCACTCCGCCATTCCTGTAAACCAAGATCCTGAAGCTCATGCACTCCTCGAGGGTGCATACCATAAAGAATCTGGAAGGGACTAAGACCCGTGCTACGATTCGGCGAATCGTTGTAAGCAAACTCTGCTTGTGCCAGCACTCGGTCCCACATTCTAGAATTTTCTCCAACTAAGCTGCGTAATAGATTTCCTAGACTTCTGTTCACAACTTCTGTTTACCCATCAGTCTGCGGATGGTAAGCAGAACTGTAGCTTAATTGGGTATTCATTTTCTTCCATAAGGTCTGCCAAAAATGTCCAGTGAACTTTACATCTCTGTCTGATAGGATGGTTGTGGGTAACCCGTGTAATCAGACAATCTCGTTAAAAAAAAAGTGAGCCACATAAGTAGCATCACTGGTTTTCCGACAAGGTACAAAATGTGCCATTTTCGAGAAACGATCTACCACTACCATTACCAAATCATACCCTTTCTGTGTCTTCGGCAATCCCAATACAAAATCTAAACTCACAGAATCCCAAGGCCTGCCTGGAATAGGTAATGGCGTGTACAGTCCTGTGTTCTGGCTGTTTCCTTTTGCTAGTTGACACACCTTACACTTAGTCATAAAATGTTGTACGTCCCGTCTCATTTTCGGCCAAAAGTAAAAGTGACTAAGTTGTTCCAAAGTCTTGTCAATCCCAAAATGTCCAGCCAATCACCCACTGTGTTTTTCTCGAATGATATTCTCCCTCATAGAACAACTGGGGATACACAGTTGTCCTCCCTTGAAAATTAATTTCTCCTGTATATTATAGTCCAACAAGGATTATTTCCTCTTATTAAAGGATTCTGGCACGCTTCGTAAGCTTCCCTAAAATCTGGGTCTGTCTTATATAGATCCCGTAAATGTTCAAATCCCAAAACCTGCACAGTGCTTTCCTGTAATAACAAAGCTTTTCTACTCAACGCGTCGGCTACCTTGTTCGCTTGCCCACTGATATGTTTCAACACAAAATTAAAGCTCTGTAAGTACTCCACCCATTTGGCGTGTTTATGATTAAGTTTATGCTGCTGCATTACATATTGTAATGCAGAATTATCTGAGAACAACACGAACTCGTTTCCCAGCAAGTAATGCCTCCAATGTCTTAGTGCCTGTATTACTGCGTAAAATTCCTTATTGTAGGAGGAGTACTTCTACCTACTTTCATTCATTTTTTCACTGAAAAATGCCACGGGTCTGTCCTCCTAACTGAGCACAGCCCCAATTGCTGTCCCACTTGCATCACAACGTACCTGAAATAGTTTTTGAAAGTTCGGTAGCCTAAGAATCGGTCTTTCCGTTATTTTCCTCTTCAGTAGCTGAAAGCTCTTTTCTGTCGCTTCTGTCCATCGAAAAGGTTGGCTGGCCTTTTTGATGGTCTCCAACATAGGAGCACAGATTCTGCTAAAATCTCTAATAAACTTTCTGTAAAAACTCGCTAATCCATGAAAACTCCTTACCTCGAACAAATTCTTGGGTGACTGCCAATTCACGATTGCTGTCACTTTCTCTGGATCCATTTTCAATTCATTCTCTGCTATCACGAACCCCAGATAAATCAGTTCTCTCTGCAAAAACGTACACTTCTTCAGATTAATCAATAACTTATTCTGCTTTAGTTTCTCAAGCACTCTACGCACATGCCGGAGGTGTTCTTCTAGTGTCTTACTAAAAATCAGTATCTCATCCAAATAAACAATTAAAAATTTCCCTATATATTCCTTTAGCATCTCATTCATGAGTCTCATGAAAGTGCTGGGCGCATTGCTTAAACCGAACGGCATGACTAGCCATTCATATAAGCCTTCATTCATTTTAAAAGCTGTCTTCCATTCATCTCCTTCACGTATCCGTATCTGGTGATATCCACTTTTTAAATCTATCTTGGAAAAGTAAGCTGCCCCACTCAAACAGTCCATCATATCATCCATGCGCGGTAACGGAAATCTGTACCGTATGGTGATTTTGTTGATGGCTCTGGAATCAGTGCACATCCGCCATTCTCCTCCCTTTTTGGGGGCGAGAACTGTCGGTACAGCACACGGGCTCAAACTTTCTCTGATTAATCCCTTATCCAATAGCTCCTGCACCTGTTTTCTAATTTCTTCGTTATCTTTGGGGCTCATTCTATAAGCTGCCTTATTCGGTAAGCTGGCTCCTGGTATGAAATCAATATGGTGACTAATGCTCCTCTTGGGAGGTAGCTTATCCGGAAAGTCGTCTACCACTATATCTGTAAACTCTTCTAACATCTGTTGTATTTCTACAGGCAAATCTGTGATTTCTGTGTGTAACAAAACTGTTCTAGTCCTCCTTACTACAACAAAATTCATCTCACTGTTTTCAACTTGTTTCAAAAATTGTTTTCCGTTCACAAGTAACGCCTTTGGTTCATTTCCTTCCACTGCCTCTTTCTCCTCTCTGATGGGCACAAGGGTATGTTTAACCCCGTCTTTTTCGAACTTATAACAATTCAATACCCCATCATGTGTCACTTTTCTGTCATATTGCCAAGGTCTGCCCAACAAAATGTGGCACACGTCCATTGGCATAATGTCGCAAACAATTCTGTCTTTATAACGCCCAATCTGGAATTCCACTTCACTCTGTTCATCCACTAGCAACTGGTGCCCTTTCTGTAACCACGACACTCGATATGGAGTGGGGTGTTTCAGACGTTTCAACCCCAACTTCTCAACCATCTCGACTGACACTAGGTTGTCAGTACTCTCGCTATCAATTATCATTTTACAGCAGTTACCTTGTGCTTTACAAAGTGTTCTGAACAGAGCCTTCCATTGTGTCTGTTCAATACTCTCAGCAACTGGTTTCACCAACACCTTATGCAGTACTAGAGCTTCTCCTATTTCTGGGGCATTTTCTGCCTCTTGAGGAGGTGCTGCTGCTTCCTCTGGCTGTGCCATATAGGCGCCTCGCTGTCCAATAGAATCTGTCTCTGGGCACTCAAAAGAGCGGTGCCCCCACTTGTGGCATCTATAACACTGGTATCCAGTTCCCCTTCCATGACCAGTTCCTCTACCACGCTGAAACGATCTGCCACCCCTCATTCCATCTCCTTTCTCTGCTATTCCTGAAGCCTTCGAACTGCTGGCTTCCTCGCTGTTGTTGGCAGTCTGACCCCTACCATAGGACTGGCCTCTTCCTCTGTTAGACCCACGTCCTCTCCGGGCATTCTGTCTTCGGTTAAGCTTTTCTTCCGCTTTAACTGCACTCTGATATGCCTCCTCCGTGTTGTTGGGAGACAAAATACTTATCTCGTCTAAAATTTCCATCCTCAGCCCATTCACATATCTGGTTGTCCTCTCTATTGTGTCCTCTGTATATCCTGCTCGCAAATTTACTCGGTAAAATTCCTCTGTATATTCCTTCACCGTCAGACCCCTTTGTCTCAAGTTCTGAACTTGTCTATGCAACGCAATCTGGTAATCTCTCGGCAGAAATCTACCCTTCAATTTGGCTACCATCCTTGTCCAGGTCTTTATCGGAGGCTTGTTCAGCCTTTTCCTCTCATTCTGGACACTGTCCCACCACAGTGTGGCGTGTCCCTTCAGCTTTGTCGCTGCAAACTTGACCCTACGGTCTTCACTAATTTCTTCGCATTCAAAGTACTTGTCCATCTCGCTAATCCAATCTAATACTACATCAATCGATAAACTGCCATCATAAGTCGGTAACTCTGGTTTTGGTTTACTATTTGAAAATAATACAGACTTCAACAGTCTTACTTCTGGCGTGTCACCGTCATCTCCTCCTGCTGGTGCTCCCACTTCTTCATCACTCACATCACCTAATTCCGGATCTCTCCTTCTGCCTGCCTCTACTGCTTCTAATCGAGCAGTAAGAACTCTGAGTTCTTCCCTCAACGCCTAATCTTCCATTCTACGGGCACCTCTGCCTCGTCCTCGTCTGCCTATATCCATTTTTCCCAGATCTTTTCAACTCAACTGCTCTGATACCACTCTGATGGGACCCAACCCACTCTGTCGTTATTTTAGCACTTTAATAAGTCCACTTGGAGGCCTAAGTGTTCGTCTACAGTGTTGTTTGTTCCCGCGCTCACTATGTGGTAGCTGAGAATTTAATGGTTGGAGTTAATGCTCAGTCCTTCGCCTCGGTGACCGATAATATCCTAACCCTAACTCAACTTCTCGATTGTTCGGTCATTTTTCGGTTTTTGCTAGGAGGGTTTTCGAGCTCTGCGCAATGAGACATTCTCTGTGGTATTATTCTGACCTTCCCTGGTTCTGTAATGTGGCTTGACGGTTATGAGTCGTCTTTTCTCTCGTTCTGGTTGTGGGCGAAGGATTCTTTGGTGTGTTTAACTGGTTATTCTCTTCGGCACTTTGACTATATTTCGACTCTGGCTGCTCGCTGTAACTCTGGGTAAGTTTCTGTTTGTTTGGTTACTCTGTTTGAAGGAATGCATCGAAGTTCTGGAACCGGTCCCATTTGCTGTGTTAATTTGTTGTTTCATTCCTGGGTTTCGACTGATGTCTGCTCCATCTCTATGTCTACAATCATGCTTCTGGTCTGGTTCTCGTATGTGTTTGGCAACGAATTTTGGGTTTCAAATGCTGGTGTTGTTCCGCTGTCCGAACAGGGTCGATGGCAACGCGTGGACAAATGCTGCTACAGGTATACTCTCGTTCTTTGCTTCAATCTCTGTTCTTCTTCGTTCCGGGTCTAACCCGTCTGCTCCTTTGGTCTATAGCTTGCTGTGGCAGCTCTGGTTTCGACTTGGTGGTCGCTCCTCTCACGGTATCCAGGTAAGATTCTCTTCCCACTATGCCTGTTTTTATTTGGTTGGTTTTATACCTCGGGTTGAGGGTTTCGCTTCCTGTACATGACAAACCCTGACCCGTTGTTTGTGGTTTGGTTGCAGGTCTCTTGCAGTGGCTTGGAGGGCGCACGTTTTGGTCTTCGGCAACGTTTGATGGCTTAAAAGTCTTGGGTAGGCCTGGAACTTGTCTTGTTAACCTGATTCGAGGTATCTGTTGCGCATATGATATGCCTGTTAGTTTATTGGTCGAGTCTGGTAGTTTGTATGCCTGTTATTACTTGTGTGAGATGTATGCACATCTACGACACGGCTTCCACAGTTCTGGATTTACATTAGTAGCCAAACCCTTACGAGGGTTTCGTCTTCTGTTAGTTCGTAATCAAACCCTAATGAGGGTTTCGTCTTCTCGTGGTCTGTCTGTAATGGTTGATTGAAACTCTGTTCTGGTTTCGATGGCGACAATTTATGTAACCCTTAAGGGACTTTTACTGTTCGGTTGCTTTTGGCTGTGTAATATTATTAATACTGCAATGTAACTGTGTTTTTAATGAAATATAAAAGGAGATATTCGATATGTACCTGTAACCTTCGATTTCTGTTATGCTTCGCCGCTGGTATTTGATTCTTGTACTGGGTTATTAGCTTGTGTGCTGATATCAACTTGTAACCGCGATTCTTAGATTGTACTCCTGTTTGCTTGTTGACAATGATTTCGAATTTTCACTTTGTTACATTTAATTTACAGTAATATGACATAATAGTAATCGTGTGTGGGAGATCAATTCAACAACTTAGAAAAATGATTGATGGACAGTTTCTTTAGGTACTTAGAATGCTCTGATAGTTTTATTCTTCAACTTCTCAATTCTTATTCTACTTGAACCAAAATGGACCCTTTCTTTACATAGATGCCTTGCTTTTATAACCTCTTTGTACAGTTAAGGCTTGCAGTTTGTCTCTATCTGTTACAAAAGCAGTTACGTGTTTCTGTTCCTACTTGTAACTTTAACTTTTCAGATAATTAAAGATTTATAAAAGCAATTAATAGTTATTTTCCTAACTCACATAAACTACCCTTCACTTGGCAATGAAACTAATCAATAAACTTAACTGGAAAGTAAATCATCTAACTGTTTCTGACTTGTAAAATAAAATAAAAAGAAAAATTATTTCCAGCAGAATCTGACAATTCGGTGTCCCGCTCGTGAACCTATTTGGGGTCTTTCTGCTTCATCACTGTGAGCTGGATGCTCCTGCATCAGTTTGTATATTTGAATGTCTATAAAATAATAAAATAATAAAATATTATTTTAAAAAATATTAAATGTTTTAAAATTAATTTTATGTTTTAAATTAATTAAAAAGCATTATAGAAAGTTCCTCTTGGTTTGGAGATGTAAAATCTCTACTAACAGGGTCAACTACGTGAAGGTGAGAGCTTATATGACCCCAAAAATGGTCCATCATTGACATGGGACTTACCACTAACGTGCACCACACAATCCATTGTCAATGAGGCACAATTACTCACATGCATACATTCATACAACAAACAAAGGGTGCACACAAATGTAATCATACCCACAAACATTACACATATTGACTCACATGTTCACACACATCACATTTATTATGCTTATTCTAAATTTTAGAATTAACATTATTTTATATATGTGATGAAGATCCAGTACAAAGATTATGATGTTGACAATTATATTTATGGTATAAGTTAATTATTATATTATGAAAATTGAGAAGTATTTCTTTTCTTTATTATTTTTAAAACAAAAATTATCATTAATAAAAGTTTAGAATTAATATTTTTTTACATATTATTAA
>APFE031130481.1:40427-57510 GCA_000404065.3 Pinus taeda
ACACATAAAGAATAGATTCATACACATACAAAGAATACAATCATACATACAAGTGTAGCAAAGAATAGATTTATACACACATGAAAAATACATTCATACACATACAAAGAATTCAAGTAAACATGACACATACATGCAAAGAATGCAAGTAAACAAGACACATACACACAAAGAATACAATTATGCAAGACACATACAAGTATAGCAAATAATAGATTTATACACAGATGAAGAATACATTCACATACATATAAAAAATGCAAGTAAACAAGACACACACACAAAGAATACAATTATGCAAGAAACATACAAGTGTAGCAAAGACTAGATTCATACGCATATGAAGAATACATTCATACACATACAAGGAATACAAATAAACAAGACACATACGAATGTAGCAAAGAATAGATTCATACAGAGTTGAAGGCATTCATACAAATACAAGTAAACAAGACACATACAAATGTAGCAAAGAATACATTCATACACATACCAAGAATACAAGTAAACAAGAGACATACAAATGTAGTAGAGAATAGATTTATATAGACATAAAGAACATATTCATACACATACAAAGAATACAAGTAAACAAGACATATACAAATGAGGCAAAGAATACATTCATACACATATCTAGAATACAAGTGAATAATACTCATACAAATACAACAAGGAATACATTCATACACATACAAATAAACAATATTCATAAGCAAGAATACACACACAAAGCAAATAATGAAGGAATACTAAAAAGCAATCAAGATAATACAAGCAACTCTTCAAGATAAATAATTGTATATACATGCAAACAATGAAACCACCACTCTAACACTCAAGGCATACTCAAACAATACACGCATATACATACAAATAAATAATGGAAAGAATACTCAAAAGCATGCAAAATGAGACATTCATAAACATAGAAGTATAAAAACTCCAAAAAAATACATACAAGTAATGCAAACACTTTCATTTCATATATTCTGAAAATAATACATTCATATATACATACAAAATAAAGAATCCAAAACATACACACTCTCTATATAAGAGAATATATATATTATATATATAATAATAAAAACATTTAAAATATTTACAAACATAAACCTTCTAAATAATATATTAATATTTAATTTGAAATTTATAAAAATATTAATGTAAAATATTAAATTATATATATATAATATATATATATATATATATATATATATATATATATATATATAATATATATAAAAAGAAGAAGAAGAAAATTATAATATAAATATCCTAATGACATATTATAATAAAAATATATAAGTAAACCAATCAAAGTCAATTCAAAATCTTAAAAAAAAATAAAAATAAAAACCAAAAGAGTTATAGAAATTAAAAATAATAAATAAATTTAGGTTATAAATGTTATAATTTATGTCAATAAGATTGGTTTTTCCATTTGTGTGTATGTGGGGAAGTTGTTTAAAATATTGAAAAAATGTTAAGTAACTTATGTGAAATATAAGAGTGACTTTGGTATTTGTGTGCATGTGGAGAAGATGTTTAAAAACTTGAAAAAATGTTAAATGATTTATGTGAATAAAAGTGATTTTACCATTTGTGTGTATGTTGGGAACATGTTTAAAGCATGTTTATAGCTTATTATTATAATAAAAGGATGTGTTTGTGTTTATGCATATTGGAGTTATTATCAAATAAAGTTCATGAAAACCATGAGCACAAGGAACGCAACTCAAAGGAGGGTTACCATTTAACCTTCCTAAGAGCCTTTTGGAGGGGTTGAATTCCCCTCCAACAACAAAAAAAGCCTACTCATTTTATTAATGATAGTTTGTGTTCATGTACATTCTTTGATGGGCCCATCTAAACAGAATATATAATTTTTTTCTAATTACAACATGATATGAAAGGGGTGTATATTATTCCTTGTTCCTGTGGGACCCCCTATATTGGTAAGACAGGTCGCTCCATTAATCAAAGGATTAATGAGCACGTAGTTGACCTTAAGCATAGCAAACCAAGTCTTTGGCTTTAGCAGAACATGTGGAAAAAACCAATAAAGTTTCACATTTATATCACCGGAAATTTAGGGAAGCCCTTGAGATTGAAAAACGGCCGATCAATCTCAATAGAGAGGATGGATGGAAGATCAGTAGTTGCTGGGTCCAGCCCTCTCTTCCTAGTCTTTTTCTTCCTTTCTTCCCCTCCCTAGGTGTAGCTTGATCTTGTTTTCTTTTAATTTCCCCTTGTTTCCCGTATCCTGTGGCCTCTTTTCTTGTGGCCTCTTTTCTTTAAGGCATGGCTATTAGTATTTGAGGTATTTTAGTAGCACTTAATTTATGCTATTAAGTTTATTCTAATAATTTTAATTAACAATAAAAATAATCTTGAAATTAATCTATGATAAGATGTTAATTTTAACCCTTAAATAAGCTATTAACTAATTTAAATATTAAAATGATTTTTTTTTTATATGATCCTTAGGTTACTTTAATACTTTCATATTTATAACTTTTATAAATAACTATTAAATTAATTATTATCATTTTTTTTTCTTTTTTCCTGATCACCCTTACGCTACTCTAATACTTTCATTTTTATAACTTCTAAAAATAACTATTTATTTATTTATTTTTTGATATAACATAGTCCATTCAACTCATATTTTAATAAGAATTTAACTAACTATATTACCCTAAGGCTTGGGAGAACTAAGTCTTCAGCCTTAGCAGAACATGTGGACAAGACCAAGCATCATGTCTATATCGAGGATGCTGAAGTTATTGCTAAGGTGGCTCAGTTCCATCATCGTAAGTTAAGGGAAGCCATTGAAATTGAAAGAAGACCTAACAATCTCAACAGAGATGATGGCTAGAAGGTAAGTAGATGTTGGATTGCCTTCTTAGTGTTTCTTCCTCTTCCCCCGCCCCTTCGTTCATCTAGATTGCTTTCGTCGTCCCCCCTGATGCCTTTTGTTTCTTGTTTTTCCTCCTTGAACCTGGGTTTCCAGGCTTTGTCACTTTTCCTGATAGATCCCTTTCCTTAGTGTTCCTATAATATAGTCCTATCTATTATATATGGATTTACATCGCTAGAAGATTTATATTCCTTCCTATATAATTAGTTCCAGCTTTATTTAGTTAATATTATTAGTAATATCATTCTACTTAATGCATTTTATATATATATACATATATATAGTATATATATATTATAAATATAATCTAGTTATGAGTCAATCTGATTTTATTTGGTTACATTTTTTCATTGATAGAGGACAACTTTAGTAATTAGTGCATTCATAGTTATTAATTATTATATTTATTTATTGATATTTTTATTTTATCTTTATATAATTTAGTTTTAGTTTATGTATCTGTATTAAATATTTACTACTAATATTTATTTAATATATTATTATATATTATTTATTATTATTATTTTAATTTTTTCCATTAATCTAATCAATTAAGTAGATATTTAAATATTCCTCTTATCTTAAAAAAATTTTATTATTTTTAAATAATAATATATATATATAATATAAATATAAATATATATATTATTATATATAATATATAATATATATAATTGTAAAATATTAATATATATATATAAATATATATATATATATATATTATATAATATGATAATAGTTCAATAAATAAATTAAATTAAGTGATAAACAAACCTATTAACCTTTCTAACTAACCATGAAAGTTTAGTTTTTCTTGGTATTTGCAATAGTATTAATAATTAATAAATTAAATAATTTATAAACGGATAAATTTGATAGAACTTCAATAATAATTAGTAAAAATAAAATAAAATTATAAACAATTTAACTTACTTTTTTAAACTAACCATCTGAATTATTAATCTCATTGTTAACCTAACAAACTATTTCATATATATATTTAATTTTAATAAATGAGTAATTTAGTTTCGAATTTACCATTAGAATTATATATTTATTTTTTCCTAATATTATTATTATTTATTTATTTTTATCCTAACCACCTATTATTATTATTAGTTTTGACTAAGAATGTAATGTATTAAATAAATCATGTTATTATTTTTATTCTATTCTTAAAGAAAATATCAAACTACAATAAATTTAATAACCATTGGAATGATTGTGTTAACAACCTATGGTTATTATTCTAATTTAAAATACGTTTATTCACACATTTATCAATTTTACCTAATAGTATAATATATCATTAATCTTAATATTATAAAATAATAATAATAAAAAAATTAATATAATTTTTGACCAGAGTCAAACTTAGCCGTTATTTAGCCGTGGGAGTCTCTGCTCAGTCATTTAACATGCTAGGCCAGATCTGTTTCTTCAACTTGTCCTGACGATGAACCACACTAGTTGGTTCGAAACGCTTCGACAAAGATCTTTTTTATGTGATTTATGCCGAAGCTCTTATTATAACTATAATTTTATTAAATGGTCCCTTTACTTTTATTTTAATTATTTTATTTATTTAAATATAGGTTTTTTGTCCCTAATCCAGTTCTTGTAACCATTTCCTGGTCAAATTTAGCTGTTAGACATTATAGTAGTTATCTCGTCAAGAATTATAGTTGTTAAATGTTCTAATCTAACTAAGAATTACAGCCGTTAAATGTTATAGTCGTTAAATGTTCTAATCTAACTAAGAATTATAGTCGTTAAATGTTCTAATCTAACTATTTAAGATGCTAAGCTAGATCGGATTCTTCAACTTGTCTTGGCGATGAACCACACTCGTTGGTTCCAAACGCGTCGACAAATGAAGTTGCTTATGATTTACGCTGAAAAATCTCGCATAAACATAATAACAATTAAATCTAACAATTACATATTAAAAGTAAATAAAAAACACATTTGGTAAATTTTCACTTCAATACAATAATAACATACTTTTATTAATAAAATTAGTAAAATTTCATTTAGTAAATAGAATTTTTAATAATTAAATGCTATATATATTTTTCAAATTAAAATATAAAATAAAATAATGAATAACTTGGTGATGAAATACATGTTTATTTTCAAAAATTCTAAATTGATAACCCAATTTTTTTATAAATATATTTCTCTCAGTAACATGTGAAATTTAACCAAAAAACAAACATCTCCATGTATAATTAATAAAACTAAATAATGGTAAATATATTTCTCTCTTAATAAACATTGGAAATTTAATAAAAAAACATAAAAAAAACAAATATCTTGTTGTATAATTAATAAAACTACGTAATGGTAAATATATTTCTCTCTTAATAAACATCAGAAATTTAATTAAAAAAAGGTGAAAAAGAAAACAGGTTGATGTAATGGTAAATATATTTCTTTCTTAATAAACATCAGAAATTTAATTAAAAAACGGTGAAAAAGAAAACATGTTGATGTATAATTACACCGTAAGGCGTTTCCCTTTGAAATCAACTTTCCTCTTGGGTTACGTGTAAATTTCTGAGCCTTTGATTTAAGTGTTAGACGATGAAAATAATATTTACGCCGTAAGGCGTTTCCCTTTGAAATCAACTTTCCTCTTGAGTTATGTGTAAATTTCTGAGCCTTTGATTTAAGTGTTAGACGATGAAAATAATCTTACCCATCCAATTGATTAGACCGGTATACGATCCGACCCAGTAGATCGACGCTTGCCCTCGCTCAACACTACACTTGCCCTGTGCGGACATTTCCTAAACTTTTGACATGGTCCCAAGGGCAATGAGAGGAGTTTGTTCCCAAGTTTCAATCAATCTCAGAAGAGACTGTATAGAGCCACTAAGAGTCTGCAGAAACACAGACCTATGTCAAAGCCATACTGAACTTTGTTTTCTCCTATGTCAAAGCCATGCCCGCCTTTTGTAAATCTCTAAACCAGCTCGTTGAGTTACGGGACAACTGAATGCTTCAAGGCTCATCTCGAGGAGGGCTTGTGGACCAAGGTCCCACAGGAGGAGCTTCATCCTCAATAGATATTTTCAAAGCATTGAATCAAAATTGAGGGTTTCTATGCTTCTGTTTTTTTTTTGTTTTTTCCTCCTATTTCAAAATCAGGATTGGTTTTCGTTTGAATTAATGAAATCTTCATAATTGTAGCTAGGTTAACACAACAGTAGAGTTATGGTTCGTTTCTTTTGTATATGAATGGTGTTTGAGTAGTGACCATATTGAAAATGCAAGAAATTGTAGTCGTGTTTATTATAATTTTTGGGCAATAACATTTCCATCCTCACCATTGCCGCCCTAGGCACCTCCACTGTTTTGACGGACATGGCATTGGCTACAGTCTCTACTTTGTTATGATACACACTAAGCACGTTAGAAATGTATATTGAACGTGATTGTCACATATTCCAGTTGGAGTGGAGGTGGCCACTCAACAGTTAAAATGACATCTGCATTAGTCAAGCAAGAAGAATCCCTACTTATAATAACACAAGAGAGGTGGGATTGAATTTGATTGGGGTTGTTTCCTCTGTGACCAGTTTGGCAATGTAGTCCACTGCCGTAGTGAGCGTGTTTCATTCTATTGATTTCTTAATTCAAAGTGCAATCTTAATCACTTGGAAGGTTCGGCCGGTTCTGCCTTCACTATATGCTTGCAGATTTTAAATGCACAATTTATATTTCTGTACCAGAAGTGCAACAGAACACTTTATTTTTGTTGATCAAAAGTAGAATAGTGATCGAGGATTGATTTATTTGCATCATTTTGTGGTTAGTTAGTTTGTGTGTTTCTGAGGGTCTCCTCAGTTCATTGAGGATATGGGTCTAAAGCTGGAAACATTACTAGGAAATAAATTCAAATATTCAAAATGGTATTTTTCTCTTTTTTAACTGAGTATTGTGTTTTTCAAGTTTTAGAGATGGAAAGGGCTCAATTTTTATCGATGTGATGAATGGCAATTATCAGTGATTGGTTCTAATTTTGAATCCCATCAGATCGGTTCATTTAGGTCAATTACGGTGTTGGGTTACTTGCTTGTATTTCCTGTTTTATTTTGTCCCATTGATCTCAATGTTTTGGATTGATATGCAGCAAGACCTTGTTGAAGATGACCATCTCTCGAACCAAAATAATGAAGAATAAGAAGGAACTGCAGTGTAGGAAATTCAGAAAAGATGTTTCTCAGCTCCTTCAAAATGACTAGGAAGAGAGTGCTCGATAAAGGGTGTGTTTTTGTTTTTAACTATGGATTTTTTCTCTCATAATTACAAAGAAAATGTGCAATTTGCTAGCAAACTTCCATACCGCAATGTTTACCATTTTTAATTACGTCGTAAGGTGTTTCCCTTTGAAATCAACTTTCCTCTGGCGTTACTTGTCTTGCTATGATCCATCTGATTTCATGTTAGACGATAAAAATATTTACAACCATTAGATTAAGTTGTTATAACTGAATATATCCCTATCTTACCTTCCTTGAAACCATATAAATAACGACTTCCATAGGTTTTATGAAACACTGTTCTACGAATCCATGTCCGCTTTCTTGAATCTTTGAATCTCCTGGCCATTGTGTAGTTCAATCGTCCAATTGTCCACGATCTTGCTTGAGTCTCCTGGCCATTGTGCAGGTAAATTTCAAATAGCAAGGGCATAAATTTCAAAATGGACTGTGTAGTCTTGATTGTTTTTAGTTTTCAATGATTTGTTTTTAATGATTTTGGGTTTTAACTACGAGGACTTCCGTGATGGAAAACTAGAAATTGCTAGGATTTCTATGACAAAAAACTAGAAATTACAGAGGTTTCTCAGTTTATGCACGATCTTGGATGAAGTTTATTGGACACTATGCAGGTAAATTTCAAAATGGAGTGGGTAATCTAGAAATGACTGTTTTTTAGTTCCCGACTTCCATATACCTCAATGCTTCTTTTTAAGAAACCCTAATGTCTAAAGTTGATCTTGCTTCCACCATTTGAAGGGGACTGTACTGCGAGTATGGCATGAATGCCCATATGACCGTGTTGAGTAATTATTTCAAGGTACGAGACCTTGCATCAAGTTTATGGCCCCCATAAGCAAGATTCCTCTCTTCTCCATCAATGAGCCTACCTGTGGCAACTAGATATTGTGCCTCCGGCTGTGGCTGTAGCTCAAACTCTCGTGTTTGTTCAACCCTTTGGTTTGGATTTTGCCCAGATCTGGCTAGGTTTTGGATTCATATTCCTCTAGCGGTGCTGCATGCGTTGACCACAACATTTTTTTCCATTGTTGGTCTTCTTCTTGCAGCATGTGCTACATCCTCCCAACGGTAGCGCCCCATTTACTTTCATGCATATGGTAAAAATATCACAGGAGTGGTATTAATGTCCATATTTAATAATTAGTTACAAGTATGATTACAGATCAAACCTTCCTTGTTTAGTTGATGGCCCCATCAACTGGATTTTTATCTTTACTTTCCACATGCTTAATCTGGGTCCTGTGGGTTTCAGATCTTGTCGCTTAGCTTTAGCTCTTGCTCAAACTTATGCTCTAGCTATATTCAGACTCTCAGGCTTTAACTCTGACTTGGTTTTGGCTCTAGCTTCACGGGCTGAATCTGAGAAAGAGCCTCCTACATAGTTCTCTATATTTCTTTTAACAAACCCTTCTAGACATATATGACTCTTATTCACAGCTGATTATTTTGTCTTTTGGATATTTATATGACTTGTTCTTAGATAAAGTGAAAATCAAGCTAAACTTTTTTTTAGATAGAGTGCAAATCAAACTAAACAAATGTTCAAATAATGTTGTTCTAAATTGTCCTTTTCAGCATTCAACTGAGATGCTTCTGATGCCTCTACCTCATAATTTACAGACAATCATACAAACACACATTTGGAGTGATTCCGAGGACACCGCACCAGAAACAACGTATCTCATGTTTTACATCAATGAAAATGGAGAGAAAGTCTACAAGTTAAAGGTAAGTCTCATTCTTTAAGCCCTTTGGCTTCTAATTTGAGAGAAAGTCTACACGTTAAAGTAGAATCCTTCGCTTCCATTCGCAATAGTTATATGGCGTGAAACGTGCAAGAGGTGGAAACTCCATTTTTTTGGTATCACAAGTCTTTAGTAACTTAATCAAGACCTATAATGTTGAATATAGGTTTAGGATTTTCAATTTTTGTACCAAGTTGTCCTTTTGATTACTATCAATCTTGCTACTTTAGTACTAAATCAGTCATTTTTCTGTTAGGTCATAATGTTAGCACTCCTGTTATAAATAATTCTTCCAAATACCCTTCCTGTTTCAACAAAACTGGCAGTAACAGGCTTTAGTAAAAAAGATTCTTAGATAGAGCAATACACATCGCAGTATAAAACCTCTTCCTGGTCATCATGGCAACAATTGTCTTCTTAGCTCAGGCAACCTTTCACTCAGCATACTTAAGTACATTAATCATGACACAACCAACAATTTTACTATAGTCAATGGCATCATTATGAGCTCAACATAGCCATGGAAAGTTAAACATCAATTTATTAATGAACCCTTGAACAACAACAAGCACAAACTCGCTACAACAAAATTATAAAGATCAATTTAGAATGGGGCTCAGGTTTTGTTTCAAAATATTCGATTTTATGCCACGGCTTCAATAATGTGACAAAATTTAGAAATAACTCAGGATTTTCTTTAGGTATTCTAAGGCTTACAAACCCGAAGCCCAAAATTTCATCAGACTTGACATGAGAAAATTTATCCTATTATAGTCAATATTGGATGCCATCATATCATTTCAAACCTCTCATTGATCACCTAGAATTTGTTGCATAGATAGTGAACAAGAGTTTGACTTTGTGTCAATTGTAGGTCTTTTCTCCAAATATCATAAGAGATCCTCAGACTTCCCTCAGAGGCAGGCCTAAAAAAGCTCTGTAATCTACACATTTAGATCCTTAGATGAACCATTAGCTTATGAAAATTTCCTTTAGGACATAGATTACAACATGTAGCAAGTAGAAGATATAACCCACAAATGTTTCTGCATGTCCTCTGATATAATCCTTGAAGCTAAAGGCAATCAATGGTGAAACAAATTTCATCAACAACGATGCAAAATATTTCAAATCCTCTTAGACAATTTAACTTGTATCACCACTCTCCTAGTTTGGTACACGCTCTGACCTGCTCATGGCCAAGATTTTGCACAACAGCTTATGTCATTATCATTTGTAAGCAGCTAGAGATTTATGGAATCCAAATTAAGAATTCAATGTCAACATCCTCCTCCCAAAGGATCCCTATTGGAAAAACAATTTAGAAGTTCATCAATAACAAAAGGATTTTAAGAATGCTTATAAGTATGTTGATGATATCCTTGGTCCAATTATTAAGAACTTCACTAGCTATTTCACAGGCCTTCGCACCTCTTGGCCACTTCTGAGGCTGCTCGGCCTCTGTTCAATCAATCCTGAGGCCTTCCTGTGGTCAATCCTGAGACCTATCAGCCCTTTTTCACAGTGTTCTAAGGCCTTAGACAGAATTTTGGTCAAAAGCATAGTTGATAGAACTTGGACTAGAATTTATTAAGGTTGCTTTTTTACCATCCCTCTGATACCATGTTGATGTTTCCATCTTCTAATCTGATAATTACTTCCAATGATCTCTTAAACGTGTTCTTAATCATAATGCAATAATGACAGTAGGATCATAAAGAGACAGCCAAGCACTTAGCATACAAAAAGACACAAAATTTTCACTTGGGAAGCCCAAACTTGAAAGAAAACCCAACAATATTTTCTAGGAGAAATTCTTTAGTTCAGCAAAGGTACATTTTAATATTCACAAGTCAACCTATGTCAACTTAGACAATAATTATGGATCTGAACAAAACAGACCTCGGAATTCAATCTAGGCAGTAGATTTGGTTTCGGTCCCTTCTGTTTACAGATTGAGGTTCTTGGCCTCCTCTAGGGCTTCGACCCTCCATAGAAAAGAAAGGTCTCGGATCTTCTAGGTATTCTGCCCTTCAACAAAGATAAAATATCTTTACAAAGATAAGATCCTTCTTGAACTTTGCTCCATCCACAGAAAAAAGATTTCGGTCTTTCTTCCACAGAAACAAGGTCTCCATATCTGAGTCCATTCAACCTCTTACAAGAAGAAACCCGTCGCTCTTAAACTCTGCTACCCAAATTGCCTGTTTTAATGCTTTTCTGATCAAGCTTTAAACCTGGATACTAGATAGTCATGTATGTTGCTTCGCATAAATTACGCAGAGATTGATATGTAAATGACCTTTGGCTGAAGGCATGTTGTCTTATGTGTGGAGTTTGCTTCCACACTGTTGCTATGAAGTAGATATGAATGGATATAAATGAGTGCTTTTATATTCTATATTCAATGCAATGTAGCGTAAACTAACTTACATGTTGAGTCACACATTAATTTAATGTGTTTTTTCCTTGTAGAAGGATTCCCCCGTAGGGTCTCCAACACAGTCAGCCCACCTTGGTATGTCTCCTTTACTTTTATGATAATACTACTTTATTTGATGTCATGTCATTAATATGTGAGGATAGCACTACTGCATTGATGTTTTTAAAGTCTTTTATCTCATGAGGTTTATTGTGTTACAACACGGTTTTCTCCAGATGATAAATACTCAAAGCATCGCACTTTGCTGAAGAAGCGCTTTGGCTTACTGCCAACGTAGCAACCCCCACCCACCTATTGACAATTGAATATTCAGAGTTTTTATGTCTCTACTAGACAAAGGAAGGGTGGTTAGAGGTTACAGGGTTAACATTAATTATTCATTTTGTTTACTCTATAGTCTTTGCCCTACCTTTTTGGATGCAACTTCATGCTACTTTGTGTTTAAGATGTATTTTGATGCTTTTTTACTTTGCACAAGTTGTAGATGTTGAATTGGGGTTTAAATTTAAATATATTGTTTAAGAGGTTATGGTTAGATAGAGAATTAATTATTATTATTGGCTTATATACGATACTTTTGCACATTTATTTGTAGCCTAAACATTTGTGATTTTTCAAAGAAGAAAAACCTCCTAACTTCCATTAATCAAAATAAAAGTAAATACATTTGCAGTAGTGACAAAACTTATGTCCATGTAACTCTATGTTCTAGATAAGTCTCAGTAGAAAATCAGAAGATTTTATAATTCTAGATCTTAATCACTATGTATCTACTAGCATCTCTAAAGGTCTATAACATCATTACATATTTCTTACCTCTCTAACTTTCCTTCTCAGCAACATTGTTATATTATTTCCCATACATTCTTCAAAAAGAAATGAAAATAAACAGAAAACTTGAAAAGACATATGAGGATTGTTCTCAATGAACAGTCAGTGATGTCCTTAATAATTAAAACTCCATGTGCTGATGAGGATGCCATTGTCAAAAGTGGTGAAGAAGATCTTTCCCAGTGCTTGGAAACAACTCTTCTTAGAGAGAAAATCTGCCTCTTGGTTTTGTTCTCTGAGTATATGACTGAAAGTCACTTTCTAGAAGGATCCCATGAAAGATCTGATGTGTAGCATCCAGAAGATAAGGGAAGGTTGCCCCAAAAGTGGATCTCTGTACCCAATCCAAAATCACTTTGGGGTTCCCAAAACTGATAAATCCTCTATAGCTAGCGAGTTAGCAAATAGGAGTGCCCCCCAAAGAGCTAATTGTGATGCTCTTTTATTAGTCCATGTACCACTATTCCAACAAAATTGAAAGTAGTTGCCAGGTTTTTATATAAGAAAAACCCCCTGCCACAGATCCTGTTAGTAGAAGCTCTTTAAAAAAAAATCATCTGGATTTTGTGACCAAATCTCTTTATATTGGATTTGTCTCAAGTTAACCTTCTCTTTTGTTGGCCCTATTTCCATAAAATATGCAGAGATCTTTAAACAGGTGCCTCTTGTATCTGGGGTAGTCTCTTTCAAATATCTTCTCGTTCCTGCTTTTCCATATGCCCATAAAATATTGAAGGGTAATGTTTGAAATGTCCTGTTCTCCTCAACCCACATAGAAATACACCTATCTATGGAGCTCGAATGCTATGCTGCTTGTAGGTTAAGAGTGTAATACTCCTCTCCAAATCGAGACTACAAATGGGCATGTTAGAAAGAGATGATCCATGTCTTCTACATTTTTTTCATAAAACACCTGTTAGGACCTTGGAAGCCTCTTTTGAGGAGATTATACTTACATGCACTCCTGTTATAAATGATTCTTCCAAATACCCTTCCTGTTTCAACAAAACTGGCAATAACAGACTTAGGTAAAAAAGATTCTTGGATAGAGCAATACACATCGCAGTATAAAACCTCTCCCTGGTCATCATGGCAACAATTGCCATCTTAGCTCAGGCAGCCTTTCACTCAGCATACTTAAGTACATTAATCATGACACATCCAACAATCTTACTATAGTCAATGGCATCATTATGAGCTCAACATAGCCATGGAAAGTTAAACATCGGTTTATTAATGAACCCTTGAACAGAAACAAGCAAAAAATCGCTACAACAAAAGTCTAAAGATCAATTTAGAATGGGGCTCGGGTTTTGTTTCAAAATATTCGATTTTATGCCACGACTTCAATAATGCCATAGAATTTAGAATTAACTCAGGATTTGCTTCAGGTCTTCTAGGGCTTACAAACCCAAAGCCCAAAATTTCATCAAACTTGACATGTGCAAAATTATCCTGTTGTAGTCAATATTGGATGCCATCATATCATTTCAAAACTCTCATTGATCACCTAGAATTTGTTGCATAGATAGTGAAAAAGAGTTTGAATTTGTGTCAATTGTAGGTCTTTTCTCCAAATATCATAAGAGATCCTCAGACTTCCCTCAGAGGCAGGCCTAAACACGTCCTCTGTAATCTACACATTTAGATCATCAAATGAACCATTAGCTTATGAAAAATTCCTTCAGTACATAGATTACAATGTGCAACAAGTAGAATATATAATGCACAAATGTTATCTGCGTGTCCTCTGATATAATCCTTGAAGCTAAAGGCAATCAATGGTGAAACAATTTTCATCAACACGGATGCAAAAGATTTCAAATCCTCTTAGACAATTTAACTTGTATCACCACTCTCCTAGTTTGGTACACGCTTTGACCTACTCATGGCCAAGATTTTGCACAATAGCTTATGTCATTATCATTCGTAAGCAGCTAGAGATTTATGGAATCCAAATTAAGAATTTAATGTCAACATCCTCCTCCCAAAGGATTCCTATTGGAAAAACAATTTAGAAGTTCATCAGTAACAAAAGGATTTTAAGAATGCTTATAATTATGTTGATGATATCCTTGGTCCAATTATTAAGAAATTCACTAGCTATTTCACAGGCCTTCGCACCTCTTGGCCACTTTTGAGGCTGCTCGGCCTCTATTCAATCAGTCCTGAGACCTTCCTGAGGTCAATCCTGAGACCTATTGGCCCTTTGTCATAGTCTTCTAAGGCCTTAGACAAAATTTTGGTCTCTCTTTGTCCTGGTCAAAAGTGGTTGACAAAACTTGGACTAGAACTTTATTAAGGCTGCTTTTTTACCATCCCTCTGATACCATGTTGATGTTTCACAATCTTCTAATCTGATAATTACTTCGAATGATCTCTTAAACAAGTTCTTAACCATAATGCAATAATGACAGTAGGATCATAAAGAGATAGCCAAGCACTTAGCATACAAAGAGACACAAAATTATTTTCGCCTGGGAAGCCCAAACTTGAGAGAAAACCCAACAATCTTTTCTAGGAGAAATTCTTCAGTTCAACAAAGGTACATTTTAATATTCACAAGTCAACCTAGGTCAAATTAGACAATAATTATGGATCTGAACAAAATAGACCTCAAAACTCAATCTAGGCAGTAGATCTTGTTTCGGTCCCTTCTGTTTATAGACTGAGGTTCTTGGCCTCCTCTAGGGTTTCGACCCTTCATAGAAAAAAAGGTCACGGATCTTCTAGGGATTCTGCCCTTCAACAAAGATAAAATATCTTTACAGAGATAAGATCCTTCTTGAACTTCGCTCCACCCATAGAAAAAAGATTTCGGTCTTTCTTCCACAGAAACAAGTTCTCCATATCTGAGTCCATTCAGCCTCTTACAAGCAGAAACCCGTCGCTCTTAAACTTCGCTACCGAGATTGCATGTTTTAATGCTTTTTTGATCAAGCTTGAAACCTGGATACTAGATAGTCATTTATGTTGCTTGGCATAAATTACGCAGAGATTGATATGTAAATGACCTTTGGTTAAAGGAATGTTGTCTTATGGGTGGAGTTTGCTTCCACACTGTTGCTAGGAAGTAGATATGAATGGATACTAGTGAGTGCTTTTATATTCTATATTCAATGCAATGTAGTGTAAATTAACTTACATGTTGAGTCACACGTTAATTTAATGTGTTTTTTCTTGCAGAAGGATTCCCTCATAGGGTCTCCAACATAGTCAACCCACCCTGGTATGTCTCCTTTATTTTTATGATAATACTACTTTATTTGATGTCATGTCATTAATATGTGAGGATAGCATTACTGCATTGTTGTTCTTAAAATATTTTATCTGACGAGGTTCCTTGTGTTACAACACGGTTTTCTCCAGATGATAAATACTCAAAGCATCACACTTTGCTGAAGAAGCGCTTTGGATTACTGCCAACGCAACAACCCCCACCCACCTATTAACAATTGAATATTCAGAGTTTTTATGTCTCTACTAGACAAAGGAAGGGTGGTTAGAGGTTACAGGGTTAACATTAATTATTCATTTTGTTTACTCTGTAGTCTTTGCCCTGCCTTTTTGGATGCAACTTCATGCTACTTTGTGTTTAAGATGTATTTTGATGTTTTTTTACTTTGCACAAGTTGTAGATATTGAATTGGGGTTTAAATTTAAATATATTGTTTAAGAGGTTATGATTAGATAGAGAATTAATTATTTATTTGTAGGCTAAACATTTGTGATTTTTTAGAGAAAAAAACCTCCTAACTTCCATTAATCAAAATAAAAGTAAATACATTGTAGTAGTGACAAATCTTATGTCCATGTAACTCTATGTTCTAGATAAGTCTCAGTAGAAACTCAGAAGATTTTATAATTTTGGATCTTAATCACTATGTATCTACTAGCATCTGTAAAGGTCTATAACATCATTATAGATTGTTTACCTCTCTAGCATTCCTTCTTAGTGACATTGTTATATTATTTCCCATACATTCTTCAAAAAGAAAAGAAAATAAACAGAAAACTTGAAAATAGATATGAGTATTGTTCTCAGTGAACAACGAGTGATGTCCATAATAATTAAAACTCCATGTGCTGATGAGGATGCCCTTTTCAAAAGCGGTGAAGAAGATCTTTCCCGGTGCTTGGAAACAACTCTTCTTAGATAGAAAATCTGCCTCTTGGTTTTGTTCTCTGAAAATATGACTAAAAGTCACTTTCTTGAAGGATCCCATGAAAGATCTCATGCATAGAATCCAGAGGATAAGGGAAGGTTGCCCAAAATTGGATCTCTGTACCCAATCCAGAATCACTTTGGGGTTCCCAAAATATATAAATCCTCTATAGCTATCCAATTATAAAATAGGAGTGCCCCCCAAAGAGCTAATCATGATGCACTTTTCTTAGTCCATGTACCACTATTACAACAAAATTGAAAGCAGTTGCCAGGCTTTTATACAAGAAACACCGGCACGATCCTGTTAGTAGAAGCTCCTTAAAAAAAATCATCTGGATTTTTGTGACCAAATCTCTTTAGATTGGATTTGTCTCGAGTTAACCTTCTCTTTTGTTGGCCCTATTTCCATAAAATATGCAGAGACCTTTAAACAAGCGCCTCTTGTATCTGCGGTAGTCTCTTTCAAATATCTTCTCGTTCCTACTTTTCCATATGCTCCACAAAATATAGAAGGGTAATGTTTGAAATGTCCTGTTCTCCTCAACCCATAGAGAAATGCACCTATCTATGGAGCTCGAATGCTATGCTGCTTGTAGGTTAAGAGTGTAATACTTCTCTCCAAATCGAGACTGCAAATGGGCATGTCAGAAAGAGATGATCCACGTCTTCTGCATTTTT
>APFE031130482.1:0-26496 GCA_000404065.3 Pinus taeda
CAATGTGGTTGCCAAATAAGCCTCCAACTGCTCCTTTGACTTCACTTCAAAGCCACATCACTTTATTTGTCCCTTGACTTGGAAAACATGTTTTAATATGCCTCCCATTATTAAGTTTTTGCATTTTCTTGTCTTTTTCTCCACTTTTATTAGATAAAGTGGATTTTCATCATTTATTGACACCTAAAGTTGGTCTTCGGATAATGTTCGCATTGCGAGCATGGATTTTGAGCTCTCACATGGTACAAACATTTCCTAGTGCCACTTATTTTCATCATTACATGGGAAATTAATTAAAAATCCCATCTTGTGGGAAATTTTAACTAATTAAAAATTCTTAGAAAAACCTTGTCAAATTCCATAAGACTCCAGATATGACCTAACATAGTAATATATATCGACCCTAGACATTAGGACATATTCAAGACCCAGTTATTAAGTCACACTCCAACTTTGGAGGTGTTACTGCTCAATCTAGTAGGGGTCCTAGGAGGGGTTCCAAAGAGATTACTACTAGACCAAGTGACAACAATGGGACAAGGACCCATTGTCACCTTAGTCGATGCCCCCTACCCTTTACGGACTTTCACCGATGGGAGGAGTCCCGCTATGGAGGAAATCACTTGAATGATAAGATCAATGGCAAGGTATAACACGATTTCCTAGGCCCATTCAAAGGAGAGGCTCAATTAATGGTTGAAATACTTAAAAAAAAGTTGAAAGGCTCCCCAAGAAAGACCTATGAAGGATGACATCGGGCTTAGGAATATTAAAAAATGATGAATGCCTAAGATCAAAACTTTTGAAATCCCTCACTTGTGATTGATGTGTTTATGCTAGGGGTCAAAGTGAGGCAAGGATGGCTCATTCAATGGAAAGATTCAATTAAAGTGTGACTTACCACGAAAAACCCCTTGAGAGAAATACTATAAGAGGCCAAGGGTTGAGAGATATATTGTGGTAAAGGCTCATCCAATGATCACCTATAGTAAAGAGGAAAGGTTTTGAATGATGAACTACAAAGTGCAAACCTTCAAGAAATTCCCACATCAAAGCAGCTTCAAGGGTTCCGTCTTGGTGTGATAGCGACGACATCAATTTATTTGAAATTCCACTGTTAGAATTCGTTCAAAACTAGAGGATGCTTAGAGGAGACATAAATGAATAAACTTGTCGAGACGAAATCCTAAAATTTCTCCTCCCTGAAATTTCGCACCAAGCCCTAGAAAATATCCTTATCCTTAGGGGACAAAGAAAAGAGGAAGACAAGAGGTGAAAGAATGATATTTCATTAAGTTAGTGTGATCACCAAGGATCTAAGACCAGTGCCTGGCTATTGGAAGATTGGAGTCAAAATGATCAAGATTTAGGAACTGTGTTAGTTTTTGTAGCATTGGATGTGTTCTAGCCATGAAATTTGGTTGGGAGGCTAGAATACATGAGTTCTCCAAAACCCTGAAATTGTTTCTAGAAATTCCACCTAGAAGTGTCTCAATTTTATTAACCGATTTTTAAATATTTCCTAAGTCTAAACTTAGAGAATATGGTTAATTAATTAGTATTAATTGAGATAAGGTGAGAATCACCTAGAAACTCACACGGATTGACTCCTAGATGATCCTAGCCATTGATTAAGTTTTAATCTTGGTCGTTGGTTGTCCAACAGTGGATTATAAGAGGAAGTCGATGGGCATTTGCAGAAAACATTTTTGCAGTTCGATTTTCTTGGCAGATCGATTTCCAGAGAGTAGCAGCAGTTGCTTGAGAGCCATAGGTCGAAGCAGGGTCAGTGAGGGGTAGAGACAGTGATCTAGAGGAAGTTTTCCAGATTCGAAGATGCAACAACGAGGAGGCCGAGTTATTCCCAAAGAGGCAGAGCAACTGCTTCAGCAACAATTCGATTTTGCTGGAGAGAAATTTGTTTTGAGTTCCAGAGGCCAGGTAGATGTTTCTAAGTGCTAGAGAAGCGATTTCCTCAGCATAGACAGGCAAAACGACTTCATTAGAGGCAATTCAGAGGCTAGATGTCATAGGGCTTGTGCAGAGCAACGAAGAGGCTGACGCAGAGGGTCCAGGATGTGAAAATTCCTAGACTCCAAGGAACCCCTATTGCAGCAAATCTGAATCTACTTTACCTACTTGATTTTTAACATACATTAACCAAGTTATTCTTCTGAATACTGAGGTAAATTACTTCTACAACCTACAGTTATTAAATATTTGATCTCATGAAACATAAAACAGAGCAAAAAACAAGATACATAGGAGTCTAGGACACACTTATTTTTGGACACAATAGTCCCTGGAAAAACCCGATGCGGGAAAATTGGTGCAATAATTATGAGGGTTTATTATTATGTAGGAGAAATATCTAAATACAATTTTAGGATGCTCCTTTAGCAATCCTTTACAGAGAAAATACTGGCGGAATATTTTAGTGAGTTTTACCTCACTTCACCTAGCAAAATTCTGATTGATCCGGCACAAGACTGGCTAACCCCGACTATTTTTGCGCTGAACTTGCGCAGGCTCTGCGTCAACTTCTCTGCCCTCTGCATTAGCTATCCCAGCTGTTTCGGCGGTTCCCCTCAGTTTCGACTATTCTTGACAGTTCTAGATTCTGTGTGATAGACAACTTTTCTGCTCTGCGTTGGCCCTTCTGGCCTTGCGTTAGGACTATGTGGGCCCAGACTGGCCTAGCGTTAGTTCTCTCGACTACTGCGTTGCCTGTCTGCAAACTCTCTCCACCTCTCTGTCCCAGATTCTCTTTGCCCCTCTGCTGCTGAATGATCACTTAGTTCGAATTTCTCATCTTCCTAGCCCCAAAAATCGAGCTCTAGATCAATTCGTTCTCTCTGTGTGTGTTTACAAATGAACCCCAAGCCTCCATTTTATACTTTTCCTGTTAGTCTTCAACGACCGAAATTAAGTCTCTAATCAATGGCTAGGATTAAAATGTGACTTGATCCGCCTTCTAGATCATTCTCACCCATATTTTGATTATTACCCATTAATATTTTAATTTCCTTAAGTTTAGACTTAGGAACTCCATTAAAAATATCAATTATTTTAATAAAATACAATCCAGGTGGAATTTCACCAAACAATTTCTGGGTTCTTTAGAACTCATGTGCCTTAGCCTCTTCACCAATTTTCAAGGTTAGTGCACTTTCGATGCTACCAAAAACTAACACAAGTGGACGAGTTTCTGAAGAGAATTTGTGCCGGGATTACTTGTGGAAGAGGGGTAATTTCTCTTAAATAATTTTGGCTAGATTTACTTGCTATTTGGATTGCCAGTTGAGCATCATAGATTGTACTCAGATTTCACTGCTGCATAATAAAATAAAACCCTCATCTGCTGCATCGGTTTTCTTGCATTGGGTTTTTTCGGAGACATTTGTCCAAAAATAACAATGTCATTTTTATTTTGTGTGTGCTACAATGCTAGTATTTCTTAGTTCCAACACTATATATTTTTCACAGTTTTATTGGAGAAGGTTGCAGTGTGTTTATTTTGATGTTGCCGTAGCAATAAATTGAATAATTAATTTATTAGTTAGAAGAAATAATACCAGTTGCTGCAATAGGATTCCAGTTGTGGAATTTTCACACTTTCTCTTCAGGGAGGCCTAAAGAAGCAGTTATGCTCTCTGTGGATGCAACTTCATAGCAACTTTAGACTTTTATACTTTGATATGCAATATTTAATGGAGTTGCAAGATAAAAGGTGCACAACCTACCCCTAAGAAAATTCGTTCTTGCCAAGATGAATAACATATGCAACGAGCCAAGATTACAGGTGTTTCATAAATTTGCATTAATTTTTAGGGCACAAGTAAAATCATGACATAGCATTCCATACATTAGACATGAAATATTATGAAATTTGCATGAAAAGAGCACTTACATGACAAAAAGAGTATATCCATCCATAACCTTGCCAAATAGAAGCTCCAAGAGAGATAGTGATAGTATTCCACACATCAAAATGCATTTAATCATCCAAATCATTCCACAAATTGCAGGTCTGAAATCTTTAGAAAGATATATCCCAAATCCAAATGATGATGAGAGATCAAATGATCCTCTTTTATATTTATATGATCCTCCAAGGGATTTGAATGGCCTAATTATGCCTAATAATGCCCCTACGATAAAAATAATGTGCAAAATAACATCCCTTTGGTGACAAGCCCGCCAAATAGCTCCATAATGTTTAAAATAAGCCTCTCAAGACGACCGAAATGATAATACAATAGCTAGGAGGGCCATTAGAAGGCCTAGTGAAGTCCCTCATGTGCCATGATGAATAGGAGGGCTCCAATAACAATGATGAAGGGGGTGGTCCCTTGATCTCCAAGCAAATGACTTGTGGTGCTCCAAGTGTTTGTGGAGGCACAAAAGCATCCTCATGGGTCTCCATCTGAATTGAATAGGCATGTATCCCATCTACAAGGGCTAGAACAATGATGCAAGGCCTTCCTTGTCATCCATGGTGAGACAAAACACCATCTGGGCACTGGATCAACCGCCAAGTGTGTAGTGCAAGTGTGTAGTTGGCTGGGCATGGTGGTCCAAGTGCATTATCATCATCAAATAAGTCGGAAATGAGCAAGGAATGAATGGTGCTGAAGGATCCCATGGCATGGCTATCTGCTCTCTACTATAGTGGAGGCCCATGGCTCTCAACTCACACCCAACAAATGTCAATATGACCCTCTAGAGTGTTGATTTTTGGTAGCATTGGATGTGCTCTTAGCCTCAAAATTTGTAGGGAGGCTAAGACGCATGTATTCCACAATACCCAGAAATTGTTTTGGGAAATTCCACCCGGAGACAGTTTTATTAAAATAATTAATTATTTTAATGGGTGCCTAGGTCTAACTTAGGATAAAATAATTAAAGGGTATTAATCTAACTGTGGGTGAAACTTCTAAAAGAAGACGAAGATCAAGCCAAAATGATATGAGCCATTGATTAGGATCTAATCTGGGCCATTGATTCTCAACTGGAGGATTATAAGAGGAGGCTTGAGGGGCATTTGGAAGACACATTGAGTGGGAGATCAAAAGATCAAATTTTTGAAGCACAACTTTTGTTGGGAAGAGAATTCGAAGTGATCTTTTGTAGTGAGGGGCAGGGATAGTTCTGATTGGAGATTTCTCCTGATCCGAGAATACTCAGTAGATGAAACAGAGAGAGATTTGGGAGAGGCAGCGAAGAGACTAAGCTGGCCAGCGTAGGCTAACGCAGAGGCAGCGCAAAGCCTTGAGGAGGTTTGTATTTTTGTTGGAGGAATCAATTTTTGAAGCTAGAAGCCGGGGTGTGAGACCGGGAGGTGGAAATCAAAGTTCTTGGGAGGCAAATCAATCAGTAGAGGGAGTGATGTTGTCCCTAGATGCTATGACGCTAGGTTGACGCAGTGACTTCACAAAGGCAGCAAAGGGCAAGCCATTTTGTGGCTGGATCAGTCGGGATTGCCTATGATAGTGTGAGGTACTTCTCACTATTCTTCTGTTAGTGATATTCTCTGTATTGGATAGCTAGTAAGTCATCCAGAGATTGTATTAAGAAACTATAGCTTAGTAATAAAACCCTCAGTTGGTGCACTGGTTTTTCCACATTGGGTTTTTTCGAGGACTTTTGTCCAAAAATAACTATATAGATGTGTGTGATGTTTATTTCTCTCCTGTGCTGTATTTAGTTTCCATAATTTTTATTTGTGTAGGCTGCAGTGTATTAAATTCGATATTTGTCGTAGCACACAACAGGTAAGTTGGTTAATCAAATTAACGATTAGAAGAATTAACATCAGTTGCTGTAGTAGGAATCGGGTAACCTATTTTTCACATGGTATCACAACACAGATTGTGAGCAGAAGAGCTCAAAAGCAGAAAGGAAGAGGAGTTTGAAATTACTACAAAGGCAATAATTCGAAACCCTAGAGGCAACGCAGTTTGTGGGCCAAGGAGGTCAAAGTTTTGAGGAGAATTTGATTTCTCTGAGTGAGTTGACAGAGAAATTCGATCTCTAGATCGAAGCTTTCCAGAGGCCGAAGTGAGTAGTGTACTTTTCCTTGCAGGGCAGATCTTTAGCTGGGACGCAGATATTTTGGAGCAATCGCTGGCAAAATAATGTCAGTGGGAGAGAAGGAGACGCATTAGAGGGAATTCTTTCTCAGAGGACTTCCAGCCAAGAAGTCTGATTTCTCATTTGCTGAGCAGCAACAGGGAGCAACAACTCTACTACTCTAGCAGGGAGTGTGTAGGCTAGCCCAGTGTCGTGTAGCGGAGAGAGGAGGCAATTCGACTTTTTCATTGGCAGAGATGGAAACTAGTGGATTGTGAGATTAGGACCGGTTAGATGGTGCATCAAACTATGTGATTTGGAAGGCAAGGACATCATGCCTTCTGGATGAACATTTTCTCAAGATCTACGTCGACAGTGTGGTAGTTGAGCCCGCGGATCCAGATCCGCTCAATAAGTACAAGGGAGAAATGGCAAAGGCCAAGCAGATGATCCTCGACGGAGTGAAGGATCATGTAGTATGTTACATCTCTGGCAAAGGGATTGCCAAGGAGATGTGGGATGCCTTGTCCACGCTATATCAGGGATCTTCCGAGCAGTGGAAGATGTACTTGGAGCAGTAGATGAGATCCACATTGATGCAGAAGGGGGAACAAATTGACCCATTCCTTGCAAAGCTTCAGGAAACATGAGACGAGTTGGAAGCTGTGGGGTCAAAACCTCAGCCTATGAGATGGTGAGGCTGGCTCTGAATTCAGTCTTAGAAGAGTGGCAAGTATTTGTCTAGAGAATCTTGAGACAAACAGGGAAGGATTGTGGGCCACTCTTCAGCAGGAAGAGATGAGAAGGGACTTGGTCAAGTGTAAACTTGATGGCAACAGTGGTAGTGGGAAGAAGCCCAAGGAGGAGGATGAGAATGCAACCCTCACATCTAAGGGGCAACAGGAGCAATGGAAGAAGAAGAAATATATTTCGAAGATCAGTGCTTTCAGTGTGGCAAATTTGGTCACTACGCTACACAATGTCCTCTCAAGAAGAAGGACAAGGACGAGAAGCATGATCCGAAGGCTGCATCCGCACAGATCGAGGAGGAGGAGTTTGCTATGATCGCCAAGAGGTGGGGTGATATAGAACTGTAGTTTGAAAGAATTGCAGATGGGCAAGATCCTTGAGGAGTCCACCTCTTGGATCCATAGTTTTAAAATTCGGCCGATTCGAAATGGAAACGGCCGAGTTGATCCGTTTCATTGGCCAAAACTGTGACTCGGTTGAAGAAACGGTTCAGTTGGTCGAGTCAGCCATGACTAGACCAACTCGACCGTTTCCATATTGACTCGGCGGAGTCATAAATAGCGGCCCATAACCCCATCCAAAACAACGATTTAACATTTTTTTAATGAAATTTTAAGGTGTTTGCTGATTGGTTTGCACTCCAATGTGTTTTATGAATTAGCTAAATGTTATTTGGGGTCCATTTCCCCCTCCCAAACCCTATTTAACACACCCAAATGCTCTCTACTATTGATATGCTATTCAAATTTCATGGTAATGTTAAATTCTTAAAGTAAAAGTGACATTCTCCTTAATCTTCATTTTCATCCTTTTACTTAAATTTTTAACATTACCATGAAATGACTCAGGATATTTGGAGTGGTTTCGGCCCATTGATTTCTATGGAGAAAGTAGAATTTTAGATTCATCAAAATCCACAGACTTATCAGTTTTCGGATTTTCAGGATTTCAGTTTGGAGATTCCAATGTTTCCCATTGATTTTGTCCTGTTTGGGTATGAATTCGATTTTAATCAAGGAGCACCAATTCTCTATGTACCTGATGTTTGTGACATTGTTGTCGACCCTTTGGGATTCGCTCCCCTCAACCAGGAGCTCTGAGAATGTCGCTCTCGCTCCCGTTTCGCTCTCTCTTCTCACTTTCGTCCTGCTTTCCCAGTAACACTGAGCCAGATGATGTTAAACTCTAGCGTAACCAGTATACTGTCACAGGACTTTTGTTGTAGAGGCCATTTATAGCCTCCTTGGTTATGTGTTTTTGTTTGATCTCTCTTCATCATTGTGATTATGGACAATGCACTGGTACATTTTGATATAATGGATATATTTCATAGTTCTATTTTGATCATTATGTTGTCTTCTATCTATATTCTAATGCTGTGTGTTTGGAAACATGAATGAAATCTTTTAAATTATGTGTTTATAAATAAATATTTAATGTATTTTTTACAACGACCGAGTCATTGAAATCGAGCCGGCCGAGTCGATACCGAGTCGGAGTCGGAGACGGAGTCGACCCTCGACCGAGTCGATACCGAGTCGGAGTCGACCCTCAGCCGAGTCGGAGTCGAAGTCGGAGTTTTAAAACACTGCTTGGATCAATACCTTGCTACGGGAGCCCAGATCAGAAGTAGCAGGATGGACCAGGTCAGTTGATGTAGAGGAGTGTCAGAGTGACAGTTGTAGTGGCCAGGAGTGCCAGAGACTGAGTAATGTAGAGCTAGAGTTGGCAGCAGTGCAGTTGGCACAAAGTAGAGTCAGGACTCAGCAGCAACATAGAGGCTTCAGAGGGTCACCATAGAGACTAGCAACAATCAGAACTCCAACAACAGATGCATCATGCTGAACATCTGTTCAGTAATTTTGGATGCTTTTTCGTTGCTAATGCAGTAGCAACGACAGTTGGAGAAGGGTGTAGTGCAGATGTAATGTTGGCAGTGGCAGGGCCAACAACAACATTGATGTAGAATTTGAGAGGGAGTTGGAGTACATATGCAGTGTCGGCAGTGGCTGTGCCAGCAACAGTCAGCAGTAGCGCAGAGGCTTTAGAAGGTCATCATAGAGACTAGCAGCAATCAGAACTCCAGCAACAGATGCATCATGCTGAACATCTGTTCAATAATTTTGGATGCTTTTTCGTTGCTAATGCAGTAGCAACAACAATTGGAGAAGGGTGCAGTGCAGTTGCAATGTTGGCAGTGGCAGGGCCAACAACAACATTGATCCAGAATTTGAGAGGGAGTTGGAGTACAGATGTAGTGTTGGCAATGGCAGTGCCAGCAACAGTACAAATGTATCATTTGCGCAGTAGTTGGTGGGTAGCCATGTCAGTCATCAGCAGCACAGAGGGAGATGTTACAGAGAAGGGTGATGCTTCAGTTGGTTGCATTACTCGGGCACATTCCTCTCTAAGAGGGAGTGTTGATTTCTGGTAGCATCAGATGTGCTCTTAGCCTCAAAATTTGTAGGGAGGCTAGGACACATGTATTCCACAATACCCATAAATTGTTTTGGGAAATTCCACCTAGAGACAATTTTATTAAAATAATTAATTATTTTTAATGGGTGACTAAGTCTAAACTTAGGAAATTAAAATAATTAAAGGGTATTAACCTAACTGTGGGTGAAACTTCTAGAAAAAGAGGAGGATCAAGCCAAAATGATCTGAGCCATTGATTAGGATCTAATTTGGGCCGTTGATTCTCAATTGGAGGATTATAATAGGAGGCTTGAGGGGCATTTGGAAGACACATCGAATGGGAGATCAGAAGATCGAATTTATGAAGCACAACAGTTGTCGGGAAGAGAATTCGAAGTGATCTTTTGCAGTGAGGGACAGGGATAGTTCCGGTTGGAGATGTTACAGAGAAGGGTGATGCTTCAGTTGGTTGCATTACTAGGGCACATTCCTCTCTAAGAGGGAGTGTTGATTTCTGGTAGCATCAGATGTGCTCTTAGCCTCAAAATTTGTAGGGAGGTTAAGACACATGTATTCCACAATACCCATAAATTGTTTTGGGAAATTCCACCTAGAGACAATTTTATTAAAATAATTAATTATTTTTAATGGGTGACTAAGTCTAAACTTAGGAAATTAAAATAATTAAAGGGTATTAACCTAACTGTGGGTGAAACTTCTAGAAAAAGAGGAGGATCAAGCCAAAATGATCTGAGCCATTGATTAGGATCTAATTTGGGCCGTTGATTCTCAATTGGAGGATTATAATAGGAGGCTTGAGGGGCATTTCTAAGACACATCGAATGGGAGATCAGAAGATCGAATTTATGAAGCACAACAGTTGTCGGGAAGAGAATTTGAAGTGATCTTTTGCAGTGAGGGACAGGGATAGTTCCGGTTGGAGATGTTACAGAGAAGGGTGATGCTTCAGTTGGTTGCATTACTAGGGCACATTCCTCTCTAAGAGGGAGTGTTGATTTCTGGTAGCATCAGATGTGCTCTTAGCCTCAAAATTTGTAGGGAGGCTAGGACACATGTATTCCACAATACCCATAAATTGTTTTGGGAAATTTCACCTAGAGACAATTTTATTAAAATAATTAATTATTGTTAATGGGTGACTAAGTCTAAACTTAGGAAATTAAAATAATTAAAGGGTATTAACCTAACTGTGGGTGAAACTTCTAGAAAAAGAGGAGGATCAAGCCAAAATGATCTGAGCCATTGATTAGGATCTAATTTGGGCCGTTGATTCTCAACTGGAGGATTATAATAGGAGGCTTGAGGGGCATTTGGAAGACACATCGAATGGGAGATCAGAAGATCGAATTTATGAAGCACAACAGTGGTCGGGAAGAGAATTCGAAGTGATCTTTTGCAGTGAGGAATAGGGATAGTTCCGGTTGGAGATTTCTCTTGATCCGGGAATACTCAACAGAGGAGGCAGAGAGAGGTCTGGGAGAGGCAATGCAAAGACTAAGCTAGCTAGTGGAGGTTGACGCAGAGGCAGCGCAGAGCCTTGAGGAGACAACTAACAGACTTGGACCACCTATTGGAGTGCATTGAGAAGCACCTTAACATCCCCCCCTCTACTGGCAGCTCACCCGATAGCAACAAGGAGTTGATCCAGGTTGCAGCAACAGATTTGGACTCCTATGCCTAGTCTGTTCACTCTTATTATGTCTTTGGTTCGTCAGTCTTCTGTTTCTTTGACTTTCTCTCATGGCCTCAAAGGTTCGATTATCAGTGTATGTATTTTGTATTTTGAATCTCTAACTAGTGTTCTGTCCTCTGCCTCTCTCAAAGGGGCTCATTTTAGGCTATTGTCAGGTTTCCCCAATGACCGACTAGTCTAAACCCTGCAGATTTTCTAGTAATTTCTTGTTCAGAAGGTAATACAAACTTTTATTTCGCAAAAAAATAGGTTGGATATAAATCCGGTTCTTATCACTTACTGAATCCAAGGAGAGAAGCTAGATTGCTAAATAGTGAAAGTGGTCATGAGATCATCTTGAGATATCTGTTCTAGAGTGATAATATTTGGGCTTGCATTAACCTATAAACTTTTGTAGCCTGCGACTCACCATAATATGTTATTTCAAATAAACTGCTGCAATTGGCTTCAACCTTTTTATATGAAATATATGAGACTTTAGCCTCCCTGCGAGCTGAAAATTTAGATAGCCCCAAAATAAAACTTTTCCTCCTGCAGAAAATGGGTTGTCCATCTTGCAGCATTATGAAGAGCATGTTTATGTTAGCTGTAAAATAAGATACTTTTAACTCTGGATGCAGTTAGCATACTTAATTTATTGGAAGCTTAATATAATAATGACTGTTGAGGGTTGGCTCCCCAAAACAATGAGGGTTGACTATTTAAGCATCTTCAGCATTTTTGTAGAGCTATAGAAGATGATCAATGATAAAGTTGCATATTTCATATATTACGGTTTCAACATCGTATAAATTTTCAAAAGCAGATGTTTTGCATGTAAGATTGGACTTGTCCTGAATTTTATGTAGACTCTTATCAGAAGATAGTCAAATTTTATAGGATTTCAATTAGGGCTAAGGTTTAGTTACAATCAAAGCTTTTGAACAGATAGTGGAAGTATCAGTTTTTTCTACTATATATATAATTTTCTAATCTCTCCCTACATGAATGGACAAGATCAATTTTTTAAATATACATTTGTGTCTTTAAGGATGTGATGTTTTCTAATTATCTATGTTATACCTCAGTTTTTAGGGGAGATCACATTTGAACTTAAGGATCCCACCTTCTGCTATGCTATTTATAAAGTTCCAGAAAATTTCTGCTCCCTTACAACACAGATTGTGTCATGGTTAGCTGAGGTTGAGATATCTAAGGTAATTGTGACTCCATTGTGATATGCATGGTTCTAGTTCATGTTAATGCTTGTGAGACAATTTGTTTTCTTTCACACCTGGATCTAACATGGTATATTTGAAGATGATCAGGTGCAGAAGCTAGATGCAATGTATAGTGCAGCAATGCATGCAATGGAAGAGTCAAAACAATATGATAGCTGCAGGGTTTCACTTTGGCAATCATGCTTGCGAAGCATAACATATGAATATTTCAACTCTGAGAATTATATTGATGCAAGCTGTCAAAATAGGATTCAAGAGAGATGGTAAGGTCATCTGTACTTTATTTTTTGATGAATGTCACGAACATATTGATTTCAAATTTTCAAGTTGATTGCATTTCAGAAACTAGAGCAAGTTAAGAAATTCAGCATTGCTTGCTTTCTCTATTGGGATGTGTCTATATCTCAAAGCAAGGAAGTGAGTATTATCATGTTCTCAATTAATTCTTTTTCACATATCCATATGGTTGCATATTCACCATATGCAGAAGTACATATGTATGTATGTTCAATATTGGTGATCTCTCTCTCATTGCTGATTTACAGAAAGTGCAAGGTGTTGTTTTTCATGGGGTATTTTGGGTACTGGTGGTGTGATATAAATTTATAAATATCAGAAATCATTAGGCCAGAGGGTATAGCTTTGTTGTTAAGGCCATTAGGTATGTTTTGAATTGACAAATATCAGAAGGATTTATTTTCATTATTTTAGATGGTTACCCATTCTTTTTCATGAGACGAAGAATCCTACTTTTATCTAGTTACTCATTCTATGTATTTGTCTTCCAATATTTGATTTCCATTGCAACAACTTAAAAGTAATAGAGCAGTCTTCTTAGTGGTGTTCTAGAAATGTTTATCGTCCCAAGGAAGCAAGGTTGCTAGGGTTCATAGGTGTGTGGGGGTAAGCATTTTGAAAAATAAGGTTCATTAATATTTGGGGATATGTGACACACATACATGCATGCATGCATTACTGTTTATAGTTCCATGGAACAAAAGTTTGCTTGGGTTCATAGGTCTAGGGACAGCATTTTCAAAATCAAGGTCTATACTAGTTTTGGGGTGCATGGCACAAGTGCTCACCTGCAAGAATGTATTATGTATGTTATATAGTACACATGTTGTGCAACAACATCCTAAATTGTATTATGTAATTATTTGTAACAATGTTAAAAAATCAGCTTAGAGGAAAAATAGGTGAGTTTCAATTTTAAGAGATTGAGTAAGACTTGTCAAAAACTTGTGGAATAAAATAAAATTTAAAATACCCAACTTTTGATAAAAGAAGATCTTATTCATTAGTATAAAATATATCAATATCCATGTCGTGCAAAATATCATGTAAGTCCAAAACTCATTGATATAATATGAGCTATGACATCTATCTCATGGTAACCATGTTTCTTGCCAAGCATGGATGATAGCACGGGGAAAAGTCTAAACCGTAAATTAACACAGTATCTGAGAATTAAGAATCCTGGAATCATGAGTCGTGAATGTCAAGCCTCTATGATGTTCCTATAGCTCTCTCAATCTTGAGAAAATCTAAGTCTTGATTTGGAAAAAAGGGAACCTCCTTGGTCTTGACTAGATCATGCTAGATTTACATTTTCGAAGTCATTTTTCCTGATGATACCTCCTACAATGACAATGTTGAAAATTTTAATCTCTAGTGTTTAAATTAATACATATTAAGATAATAGAAACAAAATGTTATAGAATCAAGACTCGATTTTCTTCACCTTTTATCTACTTGATGTGATGTTTAAGATTAGAGTGGACTCATATGAGATCATTCAATAATTTTTGTGCTAACTGATTGCAATTCTTAGAGTGGATTGTCCTATGTTGTGCTGGCTATGGGGCTGGGACGAGTTTTCTGGATGGCTAGAGCGCACCCCCAAATTTTCAAGGGACGATAGGTTGGGGATGGCAAGTGCGGCAACTAATTTTTATATTTATTAAAAAATTAAAATAAAAATAAAATTTAGTAATTTAGCATAAACATGAATGATAAATTAAAATATAAAAATCAGAACTATTACTAATTTTGAAATTCAAATTACAAAATAAAATACTTAAGTCTAGTACTATCTAATCATCATTGTGCATCAGAAAAACAAATCTTGTCATCATTGCCCATTGTCAAGAACTTAAGAAGTACTATTAGTCTACTACAACCTACAATCTACTACTATCTACATAATCATTCTTTGATGCATAATGAATCATTTCAAAATTTAAGTAGCAGCTAAACTTTAAAGACTAAAAGTAAAATTTAATAAAAATGTAAACATGGACAAGTCATTATAATTTAATTATAAATCCCAAATTAAGAGTCTAGAAATTAAGAACCTTGTGGGACCTATCATCAGTTTAATGTATATCATAATCATTCAGAATCACTATTATTTACAGAGCACAAAGATTATTACCATCCTGTCTATTTACCTTATAATATTAAGTGTTAAAGATGAGTTAGCCATTGTAAGGTTTATTTTAGGAATAACAAATGTTATATACTAAAGTAATAATGTCATAAAGTGAAATAAATTATATATAATAAATGATGTTTATGTTAATGTATCTAGGGAATTAGTTGATTGGTTCCTAATATGAATAAATGGAACTTGCTACATATATAGACAACACCACTAGTAGTTTAGTAGCGCATTGATATATCATCTAGTCTCTCCTGCTTGTCTTATGTGTACATTTAACATGGTATTAAAGTCATGGTGATTGTGGCATAGGAAAGTTTCAAAGATTCATGCCAAGAAAAGGTTTGTCACAGACATGGAGAGAGAGACAACTTCAAATTGAAGGCGAATTAAATCATGGAGTATAGTGATTGTAAACTGTAAACTTGAATAAAGTCATTAAAATTTAATTGTAAATCCCAAATTAAGAGTCTCAGAATTCGCCTCGTCGCTTGACTTTTACCTAACCTACAACCTTCGTTCGAGTTCCCTAAGCTCTGTTTACCTTTGCCGCTGTGAATGAAGTTATATGTTTAGTGTTACCTTCGCCTGTCGTCGCATAATTCACTTGACTCTTACTTGCAATCCTCGCAACTTGTGTTTACCTGCAACCTTCCCTCGAACATAGGTTTAGTTTGTTGATTTCTGGTAGCATCGGATGTGCTCTAAGCCTCAAAATTTTAGGGAGGCTTGGACACATGTATTCCACAATACCCAAAAATCATTTTGGGAAATTCCTCCTGGAGAGAGTTTTATTAAAATAATTAATTATTTTTAGTGGGTGCCTAAGTCTAAACTTAGGAAATTAAAATAATTAAAGGGTATTAATTAAACTGAGGGTGAAACTTCTAGAAGAAGACGAGGATCAAGCCAAAATGATATGAGCCATTGATTATAATCTAATCTGGGCTGTTGGTTCTCAACGAGAAGACTATGAGATGAGGCTTGATGGGCATTTGGAAAAGACATCAAAGAGAGATCAAGAGATTGAATTTCTCAGAGAGGGCAGCGCAACAGTTGCTAGAGAGAAGATTGAAGTGATTTCTTGCAGTTAGGGGTAGGGATAGTTCTAGAGGGAGATTTCCTGATCCAGGAATGCATTGCAGAGGAGGTAGAGAGAGATCCAGAAAAGGCAGTGCAGAGGCTACGCTGGGCAGTGTATGCTCACATACAGGCAGCGCAGAGCTTTAGAGAGAGTCTGAAATCCAACTTCGAAATCGAGTTTTTGAGCCAGAAGTCAGGGTGTGAGACCGGAGAGACAGAGGAACGAAGCTCTAGACAACAGGAGATCCGGGAAGAGGTGATGTAGATCCCCAGAGAGGTTGACGCAGAACTGCGTAGGTTGATGCAGTAGTTGCATAGATCTAGTGTGGGGCTAACCATCCACGGCTTGGGTCAGTGTCGGATCGCCGGTGATAGTGTGAGGTATTTCTCACTAATCTTTTGCCAGTCAGATTCTCTGTATTGGATAGCCATCAAGGCATCCAAAGATTATATTCATAAAACAACAACTTAATAATACAAACCCTCATCTGCTGCACCGGTTTTCCTGCATTGGGTTTTTTCAGGGACATTTGTCCAAAAATAACGGTGTCATGTGTTGTGTATTTCTTTCTTGCTAAGTTTCTTGTTTCCGCATTTAATTTAATTGGTGAAGGCTACAGTGTATTAGTTTCGGTAGTTGCTGTAGGATGCAGTAAATAATTTATTCAGTAATTAACAAATAGAAGGAACTTAATTAGTTGTTGTCGTAGAAATTTGGGCTTCCAAATTTTCACATGCTATCGAAGCTGCAAGTGAAACAAGAGAGCAGAGCTAAAAGAGCCCAATGCTGAAAAGGAGGGTCGAAGTGCTGCGTAGGCAGCAAATCGAATTCCCAGAGGGATTGTGCATTCCAAGCCTAGAGGGTAAAATTTTTGTGGAAGGGCTCTCTCTAAGTGAGTCGACAGAGAGGTAAGACTTCCACATCGAAGTTTGCCAGTGTTAGAGGGAGCAACACAGAAGCTTTAGCACAGAGGAGGTTACTGGTGTGACGCAATTTTCTGCAGCAATTCCTGGGGCAAAAAAACGTCAAAAGGAATAAGAGAAACATTATTGAGGGAATTCTTCCTCAGAGGACTTCCAGCCAAGAATTCTGAATTCTCATTTGCTAAGCAGTAATAGGGAGCAACAGATCTACTAACTCTAGCATAGAGTGCTTAGGCCAGCCCGGCAGCAACGCAGAGGAGAGAGGAGGCAGTTCAACATTTTGTTGGCAGAGATGGCAGCTAATGGGTTGTGAGATTAGGATTGGTTGGAGGGTGCATCCAACTATGTGATCTGGAAGGCAAGGATCTCATGCCTTCTGGATGAGTACGATCTCAATACCTATGTCGATAGTGTGGTAGCTGTACCCACGGATCTTGATCCGCTCAAGAAATACAAGGTTGAAATGGCGAAGGCCAAACTATTGATCCTCGATGGAGTGAGAGATCAAGTAGTATGCCACATTACTGGCAAGGATACTGCTCGACAAATGTGGGAAGCATTGACTACGCTATATGAAGGATCTTCCGAGCAATGAAAGATGTACTTGGAGTAGAAGATGAGACTCACGCAGATGCAGAAGGGGGAATGCATTGATCTGTTCCTAATGAAGCTTCAAGAAATTCGAGACTCATTGGCAACTGTGGGGTCAACACCTCAGCCTATCGAGATGGTGAGGCTGGCCCTGAATTCAGTCTTAGAAGAATGGCAAGTGTTTGTCCAGAGTACCCTGTGTTGAGAGAGATTGTCGGATTGGGAAGGAATGTGGGTTGCTCTTTAGCAGGAAGAGATGAGGATAGACTTAGTCAAGTGCAAACTTGATAGTAGTAGCACCAGCAGAGGGACAAAGCCAAAGGAGGAGGAAGAGAATGCAACCCTTGCATCTAAGGGGCAACAGGAGCAATGAAAAAAGAAGAAAGATGTTTCAAAGATCAAGTGCTTCTGGTGTGGTGAACTTGGTCACTACACTACTCAGTGTCTTCTCAAGAAGAAGGACAAGGACAAGAAGCATGATCCGAAGGCTGCATCTGCAAAGATTGAAGAAGAGGACTTTTCCATGGTTGCCCAGATACCTCCACGGGAGAGGTGGGGTGATGTAACACTGTAGTTCGAAAGAACTACAAATGGGCAAGATCCTTGAGGAGTCCACCTCTTGGATCAATACCTTGCTATGGGAGCCCAAATTAGGAATAGTAGGATGAACCAGTGTTAGTTGGTGTAGAGGAGTGTCAGAGTGACAGTTGCAGTGGTTCGGAGTGCTAGAGACTTAGCAGCGTAGAGAAGAATTGTTAGCAGTGCAGTTAGCACAGTGCAGAGTTAGCAGCAATGCAGAGGCTTTTGAGGGTCAGCACAGAGACTAGCAGTAGTCAAAACTCCAGCAACAAATGCATCATGTTGAACACCTGTTCAGTGATTTTGGATGCTTTTCCGTTGCTGATGCAGTAGCAACAACAGTTGGAGAAGGTTGCATTGCAGATGCAGTATTGGCAGTGGCAATGTCAGCAACAGCAAAAATGCAGATCTCATGAGGGTTGCAGTACAGATGCATTGTTGGCAGTGGCAGGGTCAACAACAGTAGATGTAGCATTTGTGTAGTAGTTGGTGGGCAACGATTTCAGACATCAGCAACGCAAAGGGAGATGTTACAGAGAAGGGTGATGCTACAACAGGTTGCATTACTAGAGCACATTCCTCGCTAAGAGGGAGTGTTGATTTCTGGCAACATCAGATGTGCTCTAAGCCTCAAAATTTGCAGGGAGGCTTGGATACATGTATTCCACAATACCTAGAAATCGTTTTGGGAAATTCCACCCGGAGACAGTTTTATTAAAATAATTAATTATTTTTAATGGTTGCCTAAGTCTAAACTTAGGAAATTAAAATAATTTAAGGGTATTAATGTAATTGAGGGTGAAACTTCTAGAAGAAGACAAGTATCAAGACAAAATGATCTGAGCCATTGATTAGAATCTAATTTGGGTCGTTGGTTTTCAACGAGAAGATTATAAGAGGAGGCTTGATGGGCATTTGGAAAAGACATTGAAGAGAGATCAAGAGATCGAATTTCTCAGAGAGGGCAGCACAACAGTTGCTAGAGAGAAGATCGAAGTGATTTCTTGCAGTGAAAATTGTAGTTGTGATTTTATTCATTGTTTGTCGTAACAAATAAACTGCACGATTTAATTTACAGCTAGGAGAATAATTTCCATTGCTGCAACAGATGAAGTTTTCACATGGAATCAGAGCCAGGTTTAGTAGATTGGTAGCTCAGATCAAAGAAGCCAGAATTTTGTTGTTCAGAGGAAGCAACAGTAGAAAATTCGAAGAGGTTGCACAAATTACCTAGCTAGATAATACGAATTTCTTGGGAAATTAAATTTTCAGTTGCAGGTGACAGTAAAAGATCGATTTCCAAAGATTAGTGATTCCTACAGGCAGAGAGAGTAGCAATAGAGTTATTTGTGAGAGAAGATCACTGATTTGTGGCACAAAGGGTTTTGTAATAGTTTGTAGTAGCAAAACCAATGTTGAGGGGAAGAGTAATATCACGCAGTATGGCCATGGATCGATTTGATATTTAGGGAGCTTCAGAGTTGTCATCCAGATTGGAGGATGGATTTGCTTTGTTATCAGGATCAACTTCACAGGGTGTTTGGCATATAGACAGTGGAGCATCAACTCACATGACAGGGGTTAAAGAATATTTCTCTAGCTACAAGGAGGAGCATATGGAATTCCAGATTACGATGCGAAATAGAACAAAGTGTATTGCAGTAGGGAGAGGTACCATCGATTTTTAGGAGTCAGGAGCAAGAACCAGTGCTACAGATGTACTGCATGTGCCAGGATTGGGTATGAACCTGATTTCAGTATCCCAGTTACAGGATAAGGGATGTGATATCCACTTCGTAGCGAAGAAAATATTTGTTAAACACTCAAGCTAGAAGAAGGTAAGATAGATTGGAGTTCGAAGCAACAGATTGTACAAGTTGCAACTCGACTCTCTAATGGCACTAATAGGCAGTGACAATAGTGGTGGGAAGGAACTAAATGTGTTATGGCATAGGAGAAGGGACATCTATGCCCTGGAGCACTCAAGATGCTCAAGGAAACAGTAACAGGGGTTCCAAAACTTGGCAAGGAACACGATGATGTGTGCAGAGGGTACGTACTTGGGAAGTATGCTAGGGCAACATTCCCAAGAAGTGACAACAGAGCAAATGGTGTGTTAGGACTTGTACATTCAGATATTTGTGGCCTAATGCCCATTAGAGCTTTCAGTGGTGCCAAATACTTCGTCACCTTTATTGATGACTATTCCAGGAAAACCTGGATCTACTTCTTGAAGACCAAAGGTGAGGTCTTTGATTGTTTTAAAGAGTTTGAGGTTGTTGTGGAGAATGCAACAGGGAAGAAGATCAAGGTGCTTCGCTCAAATAATGGCAGAGAATATATTGATAAGGACTTCACAAATTTTTGTGCGAAGGAAGGCATCAAAAGAGAATGGACCACCCCCTTAATCCAAAGCCGAATGGGGTAGCAGAGCGGAAAAACAGAACCATAGTTGGGGCTGTAAAGGCAATGTTATATGCCTAGGATTTGCCCAGGTTTCTATGGGCAAAAGCATGTAACACGACCATCTATATTCAAAACAGGACTCCAAATAAAGCATTGGGGAAGAAAACGCCAGAAGGGGTCTTCACAGGGAAGAAAGTAGAAGTTAGTCACTTCAAGATCTTTGGGATCATTGCTTACTGCCATGTGCCAGATGAGAAGCGCACCAAATTGGATCGAACTGTAGAGAAGGGGTTTCTCGTTGGGTATAGTGAGACCTCCAAGGCATATAGTGTCTACATTCCTAGCAATAGGAAGATTATGGTGAGACGGGACGTAAAGTTTGTGGAAGATCGAGCTTTTAAGAGATCTTGTGATATGCCTGCAAGTGATCAGAATCAGTGAGCTGAAGCTCCATTTGTCCAGCCATAGGGGCAGCCAGTGGGACCACCAATGGGACAGTCACAAGGATCTAGTACAGTGACCAGTGTCAGCGTTTCCTCAAAAGCAGGGAATCCAATGAGATCTCAGGAGACGGAGTAACATGGGTAGGATGAGGAGGAGTTGGTAGAGCCTCCCAATACTAGTGGTCGAGCTAGCAGAGAGGTTGGTTAGACGTTGAGAGACACAGAGGAGTTCGTTGGAGTTCCTAGGATGAAAAAGAGAGAGTGTAGGAAGCTTGACAGATATCAAGCATTGGTAGCTCAAGTTGCAGAACCTTCCAACTTTTAGGAAGCCACATTAGTGATTCTTGCAGGGAGAAGAATACAAATCTATTCTAATAGAAGAATACTAATCTCTGGAAATTGAAAGTTGAATAAGGGTCATCAGAAGGGATCATATAAGGAGAGGAGTCTACTATCTTCAATAATTAAAGGGTGAGAACAAATTAGAAGGAGCATCAAATTACAGGTCATGGAAAAAGAGGATAGGTCTCATCCTCGAAAAGAACAAAGTCTTGGATCTTGTCAAAGGACAAGTGAAGAAGCCTACAAAGGAATCAAGTGATGTTGATAAAGCTATGTTTAGAGAATTGGAAATTTTGGCTATGAGCCTAATGGTAGATGGTATAAAGGATCACCTTATCCCATACATTTCCAACATAGACTCCGCTCGAGAAACATATGAAGCTTTATCCAAATTGTTCACCATCAAGAATCTTGGTCAAGTGGCAAGTCTTAAGAATGAACTAAGGACCATAAAAATGAAGAAGGATGATACTATGGCTTCCTTCTTTGTAAGGATAGCTAGAATTAGAGATGATCTCCATGCCATAGATGAGAGTACCTGAAAATGAGCTCGTAATTGCTAGACTATTGGGATTACCACCCTCTTGGAGTGCCTTTGCTTCAGGGATCAACAATTAGAGATAAAATCCTACTACATTCAAGGAATTATGGAATGCATGCAGTCAAGAAGAAGAATTTCATTAGTAAACAACAAAGAGAATGAAGAGAAAATTTCAAATTCATACTCTTCTCATGACAAGAACAAAGGAACGTTTAAGAAGTCTAAAAGGCCAAGAAGGAAGTTATAGGTATCCCTTGAGATTGGATTAAGAGGGAGCCCTCACCACTTTTCCAACGATAAGTGTCTTACTCCTTGAACTATCTTTTCATATTTGGTTCCCCTCTTTTATCTGGTTATGTTTGTATTAAATGCTAATCACATTTCTTTTCATATTTTCCTTGTTTAGGAAAGGCTTGCTGAATACACAAGGATTATGGAAGAAGACCTCACAAGACAAAGCATTGGAATTACAAGGTTTATTAAGAAACAAAGGTATGCCTTAAACCATAAGCTTTGTTCTCTTTATGATAAAGGTATACACATTCTTTTTGGTAATCCATTTTACATTACTAACATTGTTGTGTCTAGCTCTTTTGAATCGTATAGATTCTTGATTGGGTGATTCATCATTAGATAAATCTACCCACCTCATATCTTTGATTATTCTTGTGGAACCCTAAAAGGGTTCTTTGTAAAACCCTAACTTAAGGGTATGTTGATGTTAATGTGTGAAACCCTAGCCTACTTAGAGTTATTGATGAAGTCTAAAGAAAATGTTTGATGTTTGAAGCTTTGGTGATGTCATGTTTGGGGTTTTGGCATGGTTATGGAAACCCTGACTTGTCAAGGTTGAAAGGTGATGTCTAAAATCCCAAACCCTTGAAGTTTTGGTAAATTAGGGTTTGTTGTGTTATGTGTTGAAACCCAAGATCTTTAGGGTTTGGTAGGGTTTGTGAGCAAGACCCTTATTTTAGATAATGACCTCGGAATGAAACGCTAGGTATATGTTTTTCCATCAAATATGCTATATGTCTGAATATGTTTGTGTCATTGAGCTTGACTAACATATGTTATTATGATTGTGCATGATGATGGAATCCTAGTTATATGTGTTGACCTAATTGTTGATGGTCATAAGTCCTAGGGTTTGGAACTAAGCCCTAGTCGAAGTTTGATACTCTAGGATGATAATGTTTGTGAACTCTAGGGTTTTGTAACTAAACCTTAGTAGAAGCTCAATTCTCTAATATATGATGACATTGTTTCAAATGTGATGATATAAGATTTGTGAAAGATTGTTTAAACCCTGACTTGTCAGGGTTGAAAGGTGATGTCTAAAATCCCAAACCCTTGAAGTTTTGGTAAATTAGGGTTTGTTGTGTTATGTGTTGAAACCCAAGATCTTTAGGGTTTGGTAGGGTTTGTGAGCAAGACCCTTATTTTAGATAATGAGCTCGGAATGAAACGCTAGGTATATGTTTTTCCATAAAATATGCTATATGTCTGAATATGTTTCTGTCATTGAGCTTGACTAACATATGTTATTATGATTGTGCATGATGATGGAATCCTAGTTATATGTGTTGACCTAATTGTTGATGGTCATAAGTCCTAGGGTTTGGAACTAATCCCTAGTCGAAGTTTGATACTCTAGGATGATAATGTTTGTGAACTCTAGGGTTTTGTAACTAAACCTTAGTAGAAGCTCAATTCTCTAATATATGATGACATTGTTTCAAATGTGATGATATAAGATTTGTGAAAGATTGTTTAAATCTGAAATTGAGTTGCGATAGGTTTTGATTGTTGAAGCTTAATGGCTCATGTTTGAAATCTAGGGTTTGCACTAAATCCTAGTAGGAACTCTAACATATGAATTTTGAAAGTTGTTAGATGCTTTGTTGAATTATACTTGTTTGAATTGATTCGAGGGTTTGCTCTATGTTATAAAAGAGTTTGTCATATCTTTGAAAGAAATATTGAATCCTTTGATATAATGAGTTTGATACCTTGATTGCGCTGTTGATGTGATTTAGGGTTTGTAACAAAACCTGACAATAAGTTGAAATATATTAGTAAAATCTCTTTCTGATTATGTTTATAAAATCTAAGCTTCCATTATTGTATGATTTTGATGTGGTTAACTTCATGCTTCTATAGATTTGGTTTTACTTGCTATCTAAGTTGTGCAAGTACATAATCTTCAAATGGTGAAGATGTTCATAAGTAAAGTTGATATGATAAGCATGATGAAGGAAGATATATGAACGTTGATGATCAAGATGACTTTGATTAATAGGATGGAAGCCGTGAAAGATTCTCCAATAGCATAAGAAGAAGTTGATCTTCCTAAGTTAAGAGGGAGTCTGGATAGAAGAAATCTCCCTAGTTAAGAGGGAGGGCACATTATAATCTTGATGGATACCTTAAAAGAAGAAATTGGAGAATGTATTTTTGAGGTGTTCTTGAAAGAAGGAAAGCAGGATTTGGATGTAGAATATGTTGTTGCATGTGAAAGTAGGAAAGGAAGTTGTATGGTTGAGGAATCCTCTGTCAAGATTCGTTTGAAAGTCCTACTGCGATAAAATTGAGAAGCAACATCAAGTTTTCTGAAGGACCCAAGAGGTTTGTGTTTACTTATGCACATTTTAAAGTTTGTTACTGATTGGGGTTGTGTTTGTATAGGTAAATCTCTTGGAGGATTGATAACATGTTTTACATGCTTCTTATTTATCAATTTGATTGAGAGAGATTTTTTGTTACCGATTTGTTTGATCGTGGAGGATTTGCAATCGATTGGAATAATTGGGAGTGTGGAGGCTTTATGGGTAAGACACATTGCCTGGGAGGAAATTTGGCCGACACTTTGTGTTGATGTTTGGATCCCGAAGTAGGGAGGGTGGCATTGGTCATAAAGGTCTGACATCGGATATGCACTTGGATCCCTGGGTTGATTGTTAGCAAGTAAGCATGATGCTACTTAGACAGGCTGAAAGCTTTAGTCCATCGTAGTCCCACTCGGATAGATTGCCCTGATTAGGAATCTAGTCTGTGGCACTATGAGTGCCTAAATTGTTGGAGGACCTTGGATAGATTGCCCTGGTCAGGAATCTAGACCATGGCATTGCAGTGCCTAAGCTCTTCATAGTTCATATAGTTTGAGATCTTCCTTGTACTTGTTATGAATACCTCCCTAGTTAAGAGGGAGTGTTGAAGAATGTAACTAGGTTCAGTCTTCATAAATGTATTTGAGTCTGTTGACACCTAATCCGAAACGGATGGGTGAACTGGACAGTCATCAAGAAGATGAACTGATCCGTCATGCTTGTATATAAATATGTATTAGCTAAATGAATAAATCAATCAGTTTCTCTCGCTCATTCATTCTGGAGTTACCCTGGCCTGACATGGTATCTGAGCACAGGTCCCAGAAATAGCTGTAACTCCTGCTGTCCTGAGAGCTGCTCAGTCCTGAGCACTACTCTGACATCTCTGACGTTGAAGACTGCGTGCTTGAAGACTGTCGCTGCCTGCATTGAAATGCCTGGAATTTCAAATGCATTGAAACGCTTGAATTGGTAACGTATGGCTGTTATGAAGGAATTTTTTTCCGCTGCCTGTATTAAACATTTGGTTCGCTGCCTGTATGAAACTTTGGTCCGCTGCCTGTATTAAACGTGTGGTCTATTCGCTGCTTGAATTGAATGTTTGGAACCTGGCTCGTGGTGCATTAGCGTTTCATCCATTGTAGCGTTTCATCCATTGCCTCGGCTACCCATCCGTTTGCATTCCCCGTTTCCCTCATGCGTTCGAAGTAGCCCATCTGCCGTGGCGCTGTGGGTACTGTTCCATAGTGCGTCGAATCGCTTGACTGCACTGATATAGTGATTTCAATCTGGTTTGAATGGGAGAGTGCTGGCAATTTTTTTTTGTACAGCTATTTTTTTTGTAACACACGTCATAGAACCATGAGGAGGACGGCGAGGAGTATGCAAAATTCGTTTTCGCCTTCGGACCTCTGAGGGAGATAGCGGCAGTGTCATAAGCCCGGGCGGCTTCCTCGGCCATGTCAAAGGTGTTGAGTATATATTTAGGTGCTTTGAGATACATCATAGAACGCATATAGAAGGGAGCCGCTTCTACGAAACAAGAGGATGCTTTGTAATTGTGAAGTGTGTCTGATTTGGATGCTCCATAGGGATATCTTTTTGAAGATTGAAGATAGTATGAATTAAAACCCAGGTTTAACAAATGAAGCTTCTGGCGTTTTTATTTGGTGTCTAACTCAGAACTCAGATTGCTACAAACAATGGGAAAAACTGCAAGCTTCTGCGTGGGCTATATATATAGTGATTACAATCTGATTTTTTTCTGAGGTTTGAATACGAAAGAGGAGATAGTCGTGGGCCATATATTTAGTTAACAGAATTTTAAATGATTTTTTCTCCATATAAAAATCATTTTTAAAGCAGAAATATATATAAGATGATATATGTAGCAGAATTTTTCTCCATATCAAAATCATTTTTTAAAGCAAAAGAAGTTTTTTAAGAGCATTTTTTTCTCGCCATCAGAAGCATTAATATATCAGCAAAAGCTTTTTATATCAGCAGAAGTAACATTTTACAGAATGCATTCAATCATCTCTATGATAGGAATAGTTCTCACTGGCAAGGAGAACTATCTTGACTGGTCCCGGATGGTACAACACACCCTCATTTTCAATGAGCTATGGAAAGGAGTGTGTGTCGGAGAAGGAGACAGTGACCCAGAAAAGCCTACATCAGACAAAGAGCTCGCCATCTGAGAAAACAAGAATAGCAAAGCGTATGCATTAATCGCAGCATCTGTAAATAAGGAGGTGAGTCGCCACATTTCAACATATTCAACTACCTTTGAAGCTTTACAAAAGCTGAAAGAGCTCTATAACTCACATTCTGCACTTGAAGTCGTCCAACTTATGATTAAAC
>APFE031130482.1:35504-185299 GCA_000404065.3 Pinus taeda
GGGGGGGAATGTTGACACCTAATCCGAAACGGATGGGTGAACTTGACAGTCATCAAGAAGATGAACTGATCCGTCATGCTTGTATATAAATATGTATTAGCTAAATGAATAAATCAATCAGTTTCTCTCGCTCATTCATTCTGGAGTTACCCTGGCCTGACAGAGTCATTATGTAATGTACTTATGAAAAAGAATGAAAAGAATTTGATTATTATTATTATTATGACTTATTAAAGCATGGGTTTTATGCTTGGGTCATCATGTTTTAGGTCAAAGTCCCCATTGAGGACTTCTAGGATTTATGTCGAGTCATTAGAGTCGTTGTACATTTAATAAAGACACTTCCTGGCCTTTTGAATCATGTGAAAAGAATTATTTTTGAGTCAAAAATGAATTTTGTCACCTCCACACCAAGTCAGCCTCAATAAGATGAAGTTGGCCTCAAGAAGGATAATTCGACCTCACCAGAAGCCTATATATTATAGTAGTTCAATTCATTTGGAGGACAATCACTCACACAAGTTCGATCTCCTAGAAGAAGCCATGAAAAAGTGTGAAGTTGCAGTGGAAGAAGGAGAATTGCAGGATCAAAGGTTTTGGGTTTTCTCTCTCAAACATGTGATTTTTTGGGCTACAACTTAAAGATCGAAGTATGGCATCTAGGTCAAAGTTCTGTTACAACATTAAGGTCTAAGTACAACATCAAGATCGAAGTACAACATCCAGTTCAAAGTTCTGTTATGACATCAAGGTCAAATTACGACATCAAGATCGAAGTACGACATCCAGGTCGAAGCTCAGTTACGACATCAAGGTCGAAGTGCTAAGTGCTTCAAGATTGAAGTTTCTGCATCAAAGTCAAAGTTGCTAGATCGAAGATATCGCTGCATTAAAGTACTGCTGCTGCTGTTGCTAGGTCGAAGATAGTACTATCTATAGAAGAAGGAAAGGGCTAACTTGGTGTGCAGGAAGTTTGTGTCTCAAGAGTCTTGGGTTATCTCAGGAAAACTATTGAAGGAAGAGTTTGTGACTGGGTTTTCCCGTAGAGGGGCTTTTTTCCCTGGCTGTTTGTTTACATCAATGTTGCGAACATCGACATTAGGTTAAAATCGGCAAGGGTATAGGAAACCAAAAAATCGTAAAAATTGGGAAAATATCGGTAAAAATCAACAAACATCGGCAAAATTAAGATATCATAAAAATATTTGTAAAAGTCGGCAAACATCGGCTAGGCCAAAAAATCGTGATTTCGAGATAAAATCGAGATGTTCAAAAGACTGGTTTACATCTAGTGTCCTTGATGTTTGTGCGATTGTTTTGGTAATTCCTTGGTGAACTAAGATAAAAGAAGAACATAAGAAAGTTAATAAGAATGCAAGAACCTCACAAGTAATTACCAACTATAAGAAAATCTTTCTGACTTTCCGATTTTCTAACACTAACAGCTCAGATGGGTTGGCAGATTCACTAGATGGACGTCAAGACAACATTCTCGAATGGGGTGATAGAGGAAGAGGTGTACATTAAACAATCAGAAGGCTTTGAGACTCATGAGAGGTGCACTCATGGTTGCAGATTGAAGAAAGCTCTATACGGGCTCAAGCAGGCTCCCAGGGCATGGTGTGGCAGGATCGACAACTACTTGCAGCAAATAGGATTCGTCAAGAGTGACACAGTTCCCAACCTTTATTATTTGATGGTAGAGGGTGAGCCACTCATCCTAGTATTGTATGTGGATGATCTCTACTTTACAAGATCATTAAGGCTCATAGAGGACTACAAGAGGAAGTTGGGAACAAAGTTTGATATGAAGGATTTGGGTTTGATGCACTATTTCTTAGGATTGGAAGTGTGGCAGAAGGATGGGGAGATTTTGCTTGGGCAGGGAAGATATGCTACAAATATTTTGAAGAGGTTCAAAAATGTAGGATAGTAGATCCATGTCTACACCCATGATCACCATCTGGAAGAAGATAGATGCATCAGATGACAAGGATGTCAACCCCACCTTGTCTAAGTAGCTTATCGATTCTCTCATGTATCTGGTCAACACTAGGCCAAATATTTGCTTCACAGTCAATACCCTCAGTCAATTTATGGTAGAACCAAAGAGGGTACATTGGGAAACAATGAGGTGTATTTTGAGGTATTTGCATGGCACAATCGAGTATGGGTTGAGATATACCGGAGGAGATGACGTCAGACTATGTGGGTTCACAGATGCAGATTGGGTAGGCAGTTCAGTGGACAGGAAAAGTACCTCTAGGGATTGGTTTAGCATTGGATCAGGGATGGTTTCTTGGTGTAGCAGGAAGCAGAAGTCAGTAGCACTGAGCTTTGCAGAAGTAGAGTATATGGCAGCTAGCACAACTACGTGTGAAGCTATATGGCTTCGGAAGTTGCTAGTAAGTTTGTTCAAGCAAAGAATGGAGGCAACCAATATCCACTGTGATAATCAGAGTTGCATTAAACTCTCTGAGAATCCATTGTTTCTTAACAGGTCCAAACACATAGATATTTGGCATCATTTCGTTAGAGATTGTGTACAGTGTGGGGTGGTCCAGCTACAATATGTTCCCACAAAAGAGCAGGTTGCAGATATACTCACAAAATCTCTAGGGAGAGCTAAGTTTGTCTATTTCAGAGAACAGATGGGTATGGTGGAAAACCCGTTTCCGTAGCAGGGACAGATTATTTCAGATGCTTCTCAGTTGCAGTTGCAACAACAACATATGAGAGGGAGTTGCAGTGTTGGCATCAATATGGAAGTGTCGGGATCAACATAGATGCAGCATCAGACTTGTGCAGTGGTTGATGGGCAGCAACAACCAGGGATTAGCAACACTAGAACACATTCCTCACTAAGGGAGAGTGTTCGTTTTTGTAGCATCGAATGTGTTCTAGCCACGAAATTTGGTGGAGAGGGTAGAATACATGAGATCTCCGAAACCCATAAATCGTTTTTGGAAATTCCACATAGAAGTGCCTTAATTAGATTATTAGCCATTTTTAAAATATTTCCGAAGTGCCTCAATTAGATTATTAGCCATTTTTAAAATATTTCCGAAGTGCCTCAATTAGATTATTAGCCATTTTTTAAATATTTCCAAAGTATAAACTTAGGGAATATGGCTAATTAATTAGTATTAATTGAGATAAGGTGAGAACTTTCTAGAAACTCACACGGATCGACAGGGAATTAATCTGGGCCCTTGTTTATGTTCTAATCTTGGTTGTTGGTGCTCCAACCAGAGATTATAAGGAGTCAATGGGTAGATGGAGAACACACCAGTGCAGATACTCAGTTGCCTGGGCAGTTCGATTTTCTCAGTGGCAGAGAATTAGTAGAGAAGATAGAGCAAGTGGGTGGGTAGTAGGTGGTAGAGTGTGTCAGTAACATTTTAGGAGGTGGTGTTATAATTTTGGGAGAGGCAGTAAGAGGAAGGCTGAAATTCCCAGAGGGATTACGCAAAGGTTGACGCAAAAGGATCTGCGTGTCATTAGGGAGGCAATTTTGGTTGCAGAAATTAGTTGTGGGGTGAAAGAAAATTCTCACAATAATTTTTCCAGTATTTTTTCTCTGATTAGATTTCCAGTAGAGCATCTAAATTATTGTACTCAGAATTGATGTTGAAGAATAATAATAAAACCCTCATCTGCTGCATTGGTTTTCCCACATTGTGTTTTTCCGGTGACAATTGTCCAAAAATAATTGTGTCAAAATTCTTATGTGTGCTAGAATTTTTCTGTTTCCAGTATTTTATTTTTCCGATGTATTTTAATGGTGAAAATTTCAGTTGTGATTTTATTCATTGTTTGCCGTAGAAAATAAACGGCATAATTTAATTTACAGTTAGTAGAAAATTTCCAGTTGTTGCAATAGATGAAATTTTCACATGTGATATAATGATAGAATGGGGTGGGACATCATAGGAAGGTTCCAAGCCACATGCCATAGTACAAGAGTAGCTATAATAAGGGAAGCCTACACTTGGGTGTATGAATGTAAGAGGGAGCAATTGTGGTACATGAGTTATCCCGACCTTTGTTTTTCCACCTTTCTTCATATGTTTTTTGCCTTTTTATTGATTTTCTTTTATTGCCTAGGGCTTGAAGGGATGAGAGCATGATGTGTGAAATATAGCAGTGAATACCCCCTTAAGGTTGGGCAAGTCATCGCCCACCAAGGGTTGGGACAATCATTGGTTCCTTAATGATGAAAGGGGCCGATATGAGGGGCCCTAGGAACTAGGGTGATGGCCACAATGATAGGGGTAGATCTCATGTTGGCTTTTTCCCACATGCGAAATTTGTATGTCCCGACCATCTTTTGCATTTTATGGTACATTTCTTGTTGAGAGTGACCAAATTATGTTTTTTCCTTTTTTTTCAGCTACATCAACCTCTGAGGCATCATTTCAGGCCCAAACCAAGGTGGACAAGGGGAGGGGAGGCTAATTCCTTGTGGACCCAATGGACAAATGTGGACCCAAATGGGAAATATGGTAAATGGGGTTATAATGAGCAGAGGGGAGTGATGTATATGTTGTCAAAGAGTAGGACCATGCAACCAAATTTAGAGTTTCCCATGTAGTGTCACTCCTAAAGCTATAGCCAATAAAGGAGATTCCACGGGACTAGGATACAAGGTTAACCATCAAATTGGACAAAGGAGACCAGAGTACAAACCAAAAGTGTCCATGATAAGTAAACAAAAGTATCCAACTACACAATGAAAAGCCATACCTTCGAGGTTGGAAGGCCCACCTTCAAATGTACGATCATAGCAAATGGGCGAGGGAGCATATGGCTGGTTCAGGTGGTGGAGATAGTGGCACATTGAGCTATCTAGTGGTTGCAAGGGGTCGCTCGCTGTTGGCTAAGGACCATCTAGGAGAAAATTTTTTGCCTGTGGATACTACCCATAGGTAACATCTGGCTTCATCTAGGACATGATCTCTCAGAAGAGTGCACAAATGTACTCAAACGAAGAGGTCATGAATGGGGAAACAATGATTCTCTCTTTTACTGGTGTGAATGGGAAAACCATCCTCAACCACATTTCCTTGTTGGTATCATAGATAGGGTCGCTATTAAAATGAGGGTTGCCTACATCCCATTTTCCCATATTAATGCATAAGAAATCAAAAATGTCATTTTTCTAGGGAGCTACAATATCCATATCTTCAAGAGCCCTTCCTTGAATGAGAGACCCTACTTCATCATGCTCATCTTTGTGGACTTCATTCATATCAATTCCCAAATTAGGAACTTCCAAAATTTCTTTACTTGCTTGGTCATCCTGATTGCTAGACAAGTGAGACTCTTCCTCTGGGGCTTTGTCATATGTAATGAGAGGAGGACTATCCCCATGGATCAAAAGGACACCAGTGACCTCACCCTTGAAGGCATAATCCTCATTGACTTTTTTATCAAGATCCCCTTCAAGATTACTTGTCCCATTACTTGGCACATGTTGATCACGTAGATAGGGATCTATTTGGTCACCTAGACAAGGATCTTGAATACAAAGACCTCTTTCTTGGCATGGGATACTAGTCCATTTTCCATGGAAGATATCTTCAAATCTGTCATAATCAACAACACTTTCATGGGGGAGATTGTTATACCAGTCTTTAACTTGACCTTCAAGCGATAGAGAAAATACCATCATAATTGTATTATCATTCTCGATTCTATATGGTTCTAGGTACTAGGAGAAATCATCTATGTGGGCATTAGCATCTTGACCGGGACTACCTCTCAACCTAGGCATGCAGTTCTTAATCCATCCCTTTATTTCTGGAAGCTTTAGAACTTCCCTAGGATCAAGGTTGTCATAGGGAGATGGAGGGTTACCACACTCTTGATAGAAGTCCATTTTCATATTTTTACATACCAAGAAATGTGAAGTCACCAGGGTGAAATTAGAAATTCCTAGAGAGATGCTTGCTTCAACCTACAAGCATTGACTTTAAATTTCAATGAAGAAGTAGGGCTTCGTTCTTCCAATGGAGTTGCTAAGAATGATATATCAATATGTCGTATGTGGTAAAAGACATGTCTTTTGTCCCCGGGTCAGTGCCAAAATGTTACCGCTCAAACTAGCAGGGGTCCTAGGAGGGGTTCCTATAGAGCAACTACTAGGTCAAGTGGCAACAATGGAGCAATAGCTTACTGACACTGCAACTAAAGCTGCCTACTCTTTACAGACTTTCACTAATTGGAGAAGTCTCGATATTAGGGAAATCACTAGGAGGAATATATCAATGGTGTGAAGGTTGTGATTTCAAGAGCCTATTCGAAGGAGAGGCTCTAATGATAGGGATTACTTGCTTTAGAAGCAAGGAATGGCTCTCCAAAAAGGGATAGGAGACTTAGAACTAGGGTTGAGGAGTATTTCTCGATAAAAAGTGCCCTAGACCATAGAATCCTAGGTGAATAGGGTTTCTAAGAAACCCTTGTGAAATTGGAGTGACAAGGTTGTAGGACCATAAAGAAGCCCTAGTGGACCCAAACAAGGTTAAGGGTTTGGATGAAACTTCAAACAAAGGGGCTTGACCAAGTGAGGGAGGAGAAAGGATCAAGAGATTGGGTTTGGCTTGAGACTTTAATGCAACTATCCATGATAAAGCCACTTACCAAAGGAAACATAGCGAGAATGGTCTGCGAGCTAGGTTTTGGGAAAACTTGAGATTCCACCGTCAGAATAATTTCAAAATTGGAGGGCCTCCCAAGGACACACCAACACAGTTCTAGACGAAATTTCATCAATTTTGGATGGCTACAATGGATTTTGTCTGATGCCCTAGGAAGCCAACTAGGGTTAGGGCTTCGAAAAGAGAAAAGGAGGTAAAAAAAATCTTCATTTTGGTGATCACCTAGGACTAGACTAGTGCCTAGCCTATTGGGAGAATGGAGTCAATGAGATTCAATGTTTAGAGATTCGTATACGCAATCAAGGAGTTCCCCAACAACTTTGCATGGCTCTAGAGGCAACAACTAGGTTATTAGGAAAATTCATACTCCTTTGATGCTGCAGATGATGACTTATCAAAGCAATTGTGAATAATCATATACCCCTAGGACATTCATTCACTATACTTTGCATGAAACGTATAAAGAAATCCCTCACAAAGACAACATCAACAAATTCACATTTCTTTAATGCAGCTACACCAACTTCATGAGTGAAAATTCTTCTTACATTATACAAGTGACAAGATGAGAAATAGACCATGAAAAGGAAACTTACAACTTACAAGTATAGTGCAATCTTCCAATCATCAATAGAGACAAAAATCGAAGCTCCAAGATAAAAGAAAAGCCTTTCCAAACATCTAAATGCATCAAGAACCCACTTCATCCATCAATAGGTCTAGCAAAATTCTCAAGAAGAGATAATGATCCAAATCCAAGTGATGATCAAATGATTGATCATCACGTCAATATATATCCTCCCTAACGGGTTTGATTTCCTTAATAAGGCCTAATAATGCCCCAACTAATAAAATAATGTGCAAAAGTAACATTCCTTGGTGACAAGCCCACCAAGATTGCTCCATATTACAAGACTAAGCCTCCAAGAGGGCAAAATAATAGATACAATAGGTCGAAGGGCCATTGAAGAGGCCTAGTGGAGTCCAGTGCATGCCAAGATGAATGAATGAGCTTCACACACATCAATGAAGAGGATGGCCCCTTGATATCCAAGCAAATGATCTATGGTGCCCCAAATGGCTATGGGGGCACAAAACATCCTCATGGGTCTCCAAATGGATCGAACAAGCCTGTATCCCATCTGTAAGGGGTGGAGGAATGATGCAAGCCCTCCCATTGTCTCCCATGGTGAGACACATCCTCGTCTGGGCCTTGGATCAAATACCAAGTGTGTGGTGCAAGAGTGTAGCCCGCTGGGTAAGGTGGTCTCCAGGTTCATCATTGTCATCAAATAGGTGGAACATGGGCAAGCAATGAGTGGAATAGAGGGATCCCATGAAGTGGCAATCTGTTCCCTGTTATGGTGGAGGCCCATGGCTCTCAATTCTCACCCTATAAATGCCAATACATCCCTCTCAAGGGCTTCGACCCCATATAGGGAGACCAAACCCAAGATGAAGACCCACCTGCAATCCTGTATAAGACCAAACATTAGTGCAATTGAGTAAATGAGCTTACAAATCATGGAACCAAGTGGACGCTTAATAGTGGCACGCCCTTCGATAGTGGGCTTTAGAACGTACAAGTGTCTCCAAGTTCAAGAAGAAGGTTAACCAAGGACCCTATTAGGTGGTTTCAGCATCTAAGGGGAGTGAAATATCCATGGTACAACCATCAAATGGCAGGTGATGTGTGATAATGATGGAATGGAGTGGGACATCAGGGAAAGGCTCCAAGGCACATGCCACAGTATAATGCCAACTATAATAAGGGAAGCCCACACTTGGGTGTATGAATGTAAAAGGGAGCAATCATGGTACATGAGTTACCTCAGCCTTTGTTGTTCCACCTTTCTCCATATGCCTTTTCCCTTTTATTGATTTTTCTTTTATAACTGCCCGGGGCTCTAGGAGACAAGAGCATGATGTGTGAGATATAGTAGTGAATTCCCCCTTAAGGTTGTGTAGTTCATTGCCCACCTGGGTTTGGGACAATCATGGGTTCTTTAATGATGAAAGGGGTTGATATGAGGGGCCCTAAGAACCAGGGTGATGGCCATAATGATAGGGGTAGAGCTCGTGTTGTCTTTTGCCCACGTGCGAAATTTGTATGTCTCGACCATCTTTTTCATTTTATGGTACATTTTCTGTTGAGAGTGGCCAAATAATGCTTTTCCTTTCTTTTTAGCTGGATCAACCTTTGGGGCATCGTTACATGCCTGACCCAAGGTGTGGACAAGGGGAGAGGGAGGCTAGCTCCTTGTGGATCCAATGGACAAATGTGAACCTGGATGGGAAATATGGTGAATGGGGTTATAATGAGCAGAGGGGAGTGATGTATATGGTGTAGGGAGCGGGACGACGCAACCAAAATTGGGGTTTCCCATGTAGTTCCACCACTAAAGCCAGTAGCCAATAAAGGAGATTCTACAAGACTAGGAGACAAGGTTATCCATCAAATTGGACAAAGGAGATAGGAGTACAAACCAAGGCCACTCTTTCTATCGAATCACCCCACTGATTCATGCCCAAACGTGTCCGTGATAAGTAAGAAAGAGTACCCAACTACACAATGAAAAGCCATACCTTCGGGGTTGGAAGGCCCACATTCAAAGATACGATCTTAACAAATGGGTGAGGGAGCATATGCTGGCTCAGGTGGTAGAGATAGTGGCACATTGAGCTATCTGGTGGCCGCAAGGGGTTGCTGGATGTTGGTTGAGGATCATCTATGAGAAAATTTTTCTCCTATGGATACTACCCACAGGTGGTGGGTAATAGACCCTACCTTGTATAGGAAGCTCATCAGATCTCTCATGTATCTAGTCAACACAAGGCCAAACATTTGTTTCACGGTCAATGCTCTCAGTTAGTTTCTGGTGGAGATGAAGAGGGTGCGTAGGACAACAGTGAGACAAGTTTTGAGGTGTTTATGTGGCGTAATTGAGTATGGATTAAGATATGCTCGGGGTGATGGTGCTAGTTTGTGTGGATATACAAATGAAGACTGGGCACGTAGTTCAGTGGATCAGAAAAGTAACTAAGGGTGTTGCTTCAGTATTAGATTAGGGGTTGTCTCTTGGTGCAGTAGGAAGCAGAAGTTTGTGGCATTGAGTTCTACAGAGGCATAATACATGGCAGTTAGCATGGCCAATGCAGGGCTATTTGGCTTCGAAAGTTGCTAGTGGGTTTGTTTGATTAGCAGGTGGATTTGACCAGTATCTACTATGATAATTAGAGTTGCATCAGGCTCTCTGAGAATCCGGTCTTTCATGATAGGTCAAGTATATTGACATAAGATACCACTTCATCAAAGATTGTGTGCAACATGGATCAATTCGGCTACAACATTTTCCTATAGATCAACAGGTTGTGGATATTCTCACGAAGGCCTTGGGTAAGGCAAAGTTTGTCTACTTCAGGGATAAGATGGAAGTAGTGGAGAACACTTTCATCGCTAAGATGCAGTTTTAGATTTTGGTAGTAGCAGACATGTGTTCTAGTCCCTATGGTGTCTATGAGGCTATGGAACACATTTTCTCCAATACCTTGAAAAGGTTTCGCAAGAAACGCCTCAATTAGATTAATTAACCAATTATTAATTATTTTTCTAAGTCTAACTTAGGAAAATTGGTTAATTAAATTGGATTAATTGAGGAAAATCGATTTTGCTCTAGAGACTTTTGGAAAAGTCACTTGATGGGGTCAAGATGATCTTAACCATCGATTGTGATTAGATTGTGACCGTTTGTTTCTTAATGAGAGATTATAAGAGCAAGTCAATGGTAAATTTGAGATCAACTCAAGCATTTCGACTTACCCAGTTGCAACGATTAGGAAGGGCGCAGTTAAAGCGGAGGGAGACATCAATAGCAAGGGTTTTAGTAGGAAGAATTGAGGAGTGATTGTTGGAGGAATTCTTCACGAGATTCTAGCATTATGAGAGAAGGGAATAATGACTGAATTATTCTATAGAGAGTCCGCATTAGCTAGTGCACATTACTGAGCAGTTGTTTGATTTCCAGTTGCCGGGAGGAAGAGCGAATAGCTCAGTTGAGTTGCAGGAACGATTTCTTGAGGCAGTGCGAATACCTCGAGGGTTGTACACACTTCCATATTTTGCTGGTGTGAGTTGCAAGCAGGAGGCTGAATTGATTTGTGAAAGGAAACTTTGTGTTTCCAGATTGATTTTTATGGTGGAGAAAATTACTAGAGCTTAGTGTACTCTTTAATTCGCTGAAGAATTAATATAAACCATCATTTACAGACTGGTTTTCCCCACATTAGGCTTTTTCCAGGGATGATTTGTCCAAAAATCTTGGTGTCCATAATTTTGTGTGTGCATTATTTCTTAGTTCCTGTATTTATTTGTGAAAATTGCAGTAGTGAATTAATCATTATTTGCGATTATAATTTCTAAAAAATAAACTGCATAAGTTAAAAGATTAATTTCTAGTTGTTGCAATTAAGGAAATTTCACAAAATTTAACAAGGAACTTCATGTTCCTCAACTTTCAACTAACTCTCTTTCCATTTATCAAATCGCTCATACATCTTTCAGCAAGAAAGTAGAATTCACTCTAGATACAATGGTGATTTCCAACATGTTAGATGGTTCTAGAATTGCTATTGGAGAGGTGAACCACCATTTTAGGTTATACACCCTCTCAGTTTATTCCTAAATCTGATTTTCCTCTTCTAACACATGCTAATGAAGAAAGCAAGTTATGGAATGAAGGATTTGATCGCCTTAATTTTAAGCTTTTGGATCAGCTACCCAAACATGGAATGGTTGAAGGGTTTCCACCTATCCAATACATAGATGGAGTTTGTCAGGGCTTCATAATTGGAAAGCATCCCAAAGAGAGGTTTGATATAGGTAAGGCTAGTAGAGCCTCCTCACTACTTGAACTAGTGTATAGTGACATTACTAGTCCTTTTATTCACCCACAATATGTAAGGCAAGGTATGTGTTAACATTCATTGATGATTTGTCATTTTTAAGTTGAAATTGAAGCTTTTGAGCATCTCAAACATTTCAAGCAACTTTTAGAAAGTCAGACAAGGGAGAGGATTAAATGCCTTCGAATAAATAATGGGAGTGAATATGTAAATAAGAATGCTAAATATCATTGTTTAGAATTGGGCATAGAGTTGCATAATATAGTTCCTTACACTCCACAACAAAATGGAGTTGTAGAGAGGAAAAATAAAACACTAAAAGGGATGGTGACCATATGCTTCGTGCTAGGTATTTACCTCCTAAGCTATTGGCTAAAGCTATTAGCTGTGCAACATACATTCATAATAGAATTCCTCGTAAATCAATAAAGGGGATCACTTCTTTTGAGGCCTCGACAGGGAAGAAATTAAATGTTACTCACTTCAAAGTTTGTGGTTCTTAGGCGTGGGCTAGGATTCCCTCTGATAGGAGGAAGGCTATGGAGCCTTAGAGCAGGGAGTGCATATATGTGGGATATTTAGAGGGAGTTAAAGGATAGGAGTGCATATATGTGGGATATCTCGGGGGAGTTAAGGGATACAAGTTATTAGACTCTTCATCAAACATTTTGTTCATCGAGAGAAGTGTCAGATTTGCAAAGGGTACCCTATAGGCACTTACAGAGCACCATACTTCATGCTCCCCACCTCTACTTGTGCTAGATCCTAGTGATACTTCTTCAAATTAGAAATCTTGTTATATTTTAGATTATGATATTTCAGAACAATGACAGGAATTCACGGGTCCATAGTAGATGCCTTGATGGGTGCAATAGACACTTCAGGTAGCTGGTGATCTAGTGGGTGATCCTGTTGATCCACAGAGAACCAACTCATAGTTTGTGGAGCCTCTGCAAGCTCTAATTATCATGAATCTTTCATATCTTATTCTTTGTTATTTGATGCTTGGATTAGAGCGTCAGACCTGTGCAAAGATTGAAGGGAACCCATCTTGGGAAGCATATATGAGAGAGGAGTACAATTCCCTCATGGAGAACAATACTTGGGAATTGGTACCTCTTCCTCCTGATAGGTTTGCCATCCCTAGTATGGGATTGTCATACTTTCTTGGCCTTGAGATTAGCTAGGATTATAATGGGATCAAGTTGACTAAGTCTAGATATGCCAAGGACATTCTTGACAGATTTCAGATGACTAGTTGCAAGGCATGTCCTACTCCTTTTCTTTAGGAGTTAAGCTAGAGGATGGTGATGCTACAACATTGGTGGACTCTACTAGGTATCGACAATTGATTGAGATTCTTTTATACCATACACATTGTATACCGGAAGTCCCTTATGCAATTGGAGTAGTTTTTAGGTACATGTAGGAGCCACATGACTTACACTAGAAAACAACTAAGGGGATTTTTAGATATGTCAGGGGCATTACTAGCTATAGCTTATATTATGCAATAGGATCTTCCTTGGATCTTGTTGGTTATACTGTCTTAGATTGGGCTGGTGATGCATAGATTGCAAGTCCACATCAAGATATGTTCTCCACCTTGGTTTTGGTCCCATATGTTGGTTGAGAAAGTAGGAAACTATTGCTCTTTCTTCAACAGAGGCAGAATATGTTGATTTGGGGTAGCATCGAATGTGCTCTAGCCACGAAATTTGGTGGAGAGGTTGGGGCACATGAGACCTTCAATACCCAGAAAGGGTTTGGGCAGATTCTAAACAAATCAGTAGATATTAAAATAATTAAATTTTTTAATGGAGTCCCTAAGTCTAAACTTAGGGAAAATAAAATATTAATGTGTATTAATATGAATATGTGTTAGAATGGTCCAAAAGACATGGATCAAGCCAGATCTAATCTTAGTCGTTGGTTAGGGACTTAATCTCGGCTGTTGAGATGTCAACATGAAAAGTATAAGAGGAGGCTTGAGGGTCACTTGGAGAGTACACTAGAATGATCAGTCATTCTATTCCCTAGAGCAGGGTTTGCTAAGAGAGATAGAATCAGTGATTAGTAGAGAAGCTGAGGGGCATTGGGTACAGAGAGGCAGAGATGGTGCCAAGAGAGCAACAAAGCGGCCAGAGAGAGAGATGCAGGAGCAGCTAGTTCTCACGCAGGGCTACGCAGAGGCAGTTAAGTGCTGCGCAGAGCACCAGAGGGGCCATCATAGTTGACACAGTGGCTCAAAGAGCTGATGCAGGGCCAACGCTGGGCTAGGAGAGGCTGACGCAGTCCAGATTGGGCAGACGGGGTTTCAGGGGCAGATTGGTGCTGAGTAGCTACCGGAAGGATTATCCGGGGTTTCAACCAATAGATTGTCTGAAACAGAGAGGTATTACTGCTAAGGAAATGTTTTGTTTGGTAGGCCAGTTTCGGCACCCAGATTGTACTCTGATATTGCTTAATAAGAAAACCCTCAGATAGCTGCACTGGTTTTCCCGCATTGGGTTTTTTTGGGTACATTAGTCCAAAAATAATGGTGTCATGTGGTGTGTTTGTTCTTGTTTCTTTTAGTTGTTGATCTGTAATATGTTGAGCATGCACTAGTGTTTATTTTTAGTATTTACATTGTAAATAACTTGTTAAGGAAAATAACAAGTAGGAATAAATCAGATAAAGTGCATGGAGGGTTTCTAACTAAGTAAACTTAGAAACTTCAATAGAGTATAGGGGTGCAATGAACATTGTTTCTTAGAATATATGGTTGCAAAACTTTTTGGTAGAGTTTGGTGTACGGATTCAATGCCCTACACTGATATGGTGTGATAACCAAAGTACACCCATGTTTTGTAGAGACCTAGTTTAGAAGATAGTGGAGCAAGCTACATTGAGGCTGACATGCACTACGTTAGAGAGCTGATCCATACAGGAGGTATTGATATGCAATATTGTTCTTCTGCACAAACTACAAACACTGAGAGTTTCACTCAATGAAGGTTCACAGCTTTGTAGAAGCTCTTTGGTGCAAAGGACAAAACTACTTAGTAGCTGAACTTTTTGGCATAAGCATTCTTATTTTGAGGGGGATGGGGGTTCTTCCCACTAGGTTTTACCTCTTTACCTCATATATAATTTATTTATTCTGTACACGAGTACTTAACATGACTGAAAATTGTTGTGACTCATTAACTAGGATACTCCTTGGTTGTGCTTCAAGGACCTTGCACTTGGTAGTTCATCAGGACCTTATCAAGACCTCTATTGTGGCCATCATTTGACCCTCTTCCATACATTATTAAGGGCACATATGACCACATTTCTTTCACTACTAGACAATTCTTACCATTTGAGATCATTTCCTATTTTTGCATTTTCTACTTATAGTAGGGTGTGACACCTAGGATGACATGTTACAATAACTGGACTTTGATTGAGCTATGACATGGCAATTTCCTCTCCATTATTTCATCCCTAAGGTCCCTAACACAATTTCCCTCCCTTATTTTGGCAAACCTCCTTATCCACAACCTTGTCCACTCACCCACCAGCCTTTTTATTGTCTTTCAGTGCCATTTCTGGAGTTTGCATGGGCACTGATTGCATGTGAGAGTTGTTGCATCAGTTCTAACTGATTTTTATCTTCACTAACTTTCATTTAACTCTTTTACTAGATATTTTTCTAATTTAAGGGCCACCCACTTCAATTTTTGGTTTTCTGGCTAGTTCTAGGAAACTACTCTAGTTATATGAGTGCGTGCATGAGGAAATCCCAACCTAATCTGAACTGGTTCTTCCTCCTGCAGGGTCTATATATTGTATCCATGTTCAGCAATAATATGTCATTAGATTTTCATATCATGTCTTTTGTGTAGTTCCAATTGCCTCTTTGGTTACTTAGTCAATTTTCTAAGCAATTTTTCTCTCTTCTCTCTTGTTTTGCAGTAGCTAGTCTGGTATTTTTTCACATATAGATCTTGAGCTTGTGTCTAAAATCCTACATATCTTATTTGATTTACCTATAATGGTTTTTGTTTATTCTCATTTCAATTTGAACCAGGGTTTTTACTTTGATCGAAAACGTTTTTACAACATATTGTTTCTCATAGCAAAACTACAGAATCAAAACTAGCAGTTAGCAACACATGAAGACTGTCTCTTGTAGTGTTCAAATTTTACGAGTCATTTATTTCTGTTCTTCACCATTGCTCGGAGGGTTAATCCTAGAAACTGACTCTTTCTATCCATATGCTCGGAGGGTTAATCCTAGAAACTGACTCTTTCTATCCATATTCTCTATTTCTGTCTTTTTAGTTGTAAACATCTGCTATGCAATATTGACCAATATTAGATGTTTTTGGGAGCTGTGTTCAGTGTTTTCAGAGCATAAAAGGTGCCTTGTTTTTGGTCTAAGATTTTATTTACAAGTATGCCGCATAACCAATGCAATGAGTTTTACTATTGGCTGTTTTGTTTTGAAATTGTGCCTGTTTGGAAGAGGGGATTAAAGTGGGTCTAATCATCTGAACTTCTCTTTTATTGCAGTCCCTTTTTGCGAGCAGACATCAAGGTAAGGTTGTCATTGTGGATATTTAGAGGTTGTACAGGTTTTCTCATGCTCTGCAAGCGTGATCAGATTTGCTGTTTGAATAAGAAACTATTCAGGTTACTGAAGTGTGACCAATCAGCTCTGTTATCGTTTGTCCTTACTCAGGTGTTCTTACAGAGCAACACGGAGATGAACTTTACTCCCAGGGCTATTGCAAGAATTATGCATGGCTTGTCAAGCCCTGCATATCCAGCTGCAATTTGGTCCAAAAATCATTTCTGGTAAGGAAAACCATTTCACTTTGGATCATTTTGTGTTCATTAAAGAGCCTTTTGGTAGTTTATTGATGTGGTGAAGGCTCATTCACACTTAAGAGAGTGTTCTACTACATAATTTAGCATATTTTAACTTCTGACAGGGGGCGATATTGGAAAATTGACTTTAATACTGTCAAAGAGGCAGCTGCCTCAGAGCTTGTGGCATTTAGAGGCGGGTCAAAGATTTTACAGCCAATAAGTTAATTTCTTTCCTTTGTGATTAAAGTGATTCTTTCAATTGCTTAGTATAATTATTCAACACCTATACTGCATTAGGAATGTGTTGTTTTGGAAGGCCGTCCTGATGGCTAAGCTGATATTCAGAATCTGTCAATTGGAACATTGTATGTTACTATGCCAACAGCCTATGTACAGATTTTTTTGTACATTGTGCGTTGTTCTTATCTTTCCACAATCAAAGTGATCCAGTCGACTGCAGTGCTCAGATTTGAACACAATTTGGTGGAAATTTCTAGTTGACTTGGATCTCTGCCTTTACTAAAATTCTTTTCAATTCCCTTTCAGTTATGGAAGTAAATTTTGACAGCTCTGATAAGGGTAAACACTTTTTCAGAGTGACAGTTCGAATGATCAAGACAGGTTAGCATTGTAAATCTTGAGAGACATTTATATTGTGAATTAACCAGCCTACATCCATTTTAACTCCACATTTATCAAGCACTGAGATGGATGAAATTGTTCATGGTTCAAACCTTTCTCAAGTTTTGCACTCTACATTCAAGAAATAACATATATGATGTGACTTAATTGAAGAACCCAGTCCCAATTTCAGCTAGCTTTTCAATTTGGTTCTCTGTTTGATGATTTTAGTTTTTCTTTTTTCAGTGGTTTAGTTCCCTATTCACCTAAGTTATTTAATGATTTTAAATTTGTCATATGTAGTTTCTTATATCTATTGAATTAATCTTAATTTTTTATATAGTTAACTTTTTTTTCCAAAGAGAAAAGTCCATAATTTTGTTTATCGAAAACAAAATTACAAAGTTGTATGCCTCCTGGCATTCAAAAGAGTGCTCAACAATCTGTTAGAGCAGATACCCTTTTCCTATTTTTCATATCTTGATACATATAACAGCAAGGTCTCTTTCCTAAAAAATTACATAAGATAAGTGCATATATCAGCAAGCTGTTTCTTTTCTCAAACAAAGTTACATTGATGGTTACATCAGAAAAAGAAAGGCTGTGATCAGTCCTTAATCAGAAAAAGAAAGTATTCCTTATATCCAGTGAGCATGTGCCAAAACTGTGGAGTGAGAAATTTTTCATCTGCATTTGTATATCATCATATAAGGGCTGTGAGGTGAAACTTCTGATTTGTGCTTCCTTTCTAATCTGTTTGATGTCTAGGACACAGTCACAACAATCTTGAATTTGTTGGAGATCATGTTCTTGTGCCAGCCGAAGAATTTGAGTGCCATTAGTGCACATAAATTGTTTGATTCTTGACCAATTTTTGCTTTGAGGGAGATGTAGTGGGTGGAGGATAGACATAGAATTCCTCTTGCACCTCCTTTAGGGGGATTTCCTGATAAAGCTCCATCAAAATTGCCTAGGGGAGAGCCTTTTTGTTACCTCTTCTTTGAGTGCAGGTCTAGTTTGTTTTTCCTCCGCTTGTGGGTAAGCATTTGTGATATTGAGAGACTGAATCACACATTCGAGATGGAGAATATCCTTCAAATAAGCATAGATTCCTAGAAAGCCATACTCCCCAAGAGGAGGGCATTGATCTTCTGTGTCCTTATTGGAATACCAAGATCCTAAGGATTCTTCCACATCTCCTTTCCATACGCTTTTATGTCTTATTGTGCTGATCCACATCTTTCCAAACCTCTATAGTGAATTTAGATGAAAGAATTAGATGGCATATGGTTTCATTTGTTTGTTTACATAAACTACAACTTGGACCATTAAAATTATTTTTTTATTGGAGAACCTCCCAAGTAGGAGCCTTGTCACCACACTAATATTTTATTTTTGAATGGGCACTTTACTTTCCAAATAATTCTCCACCACCAAGGCTGTTGTCCATCCAAGCCTTCCTTTGCCAGTGCTTTGTATCCTAAGTTAGGCACATTTGATCTAAACATAATGTTAGATAACCTCCTCAGAGCCTCTATATGTTTATATTTGCACATATGGAATACTTACTATTTTTGGAATGACTGCAAGTGATATTAGTTCATAATTTGTATACATTCTTACAATGTTATTACACATATCATTCATGTCATTTTATGTGCCACTAATTACTATATATTTTGATGTAGGCAATAAGATTGATTAAAGTAGGACTCCACATAACAAACATGATGATCGATGAAATATGCTCAGAAGATAAATATTCAATATACATCAATATTTGTGGTTGTAATAAAGAGGGTACAAGGCCGAATATATAATACAAAATAGGAACGGTTGTGACTTTTTGGCACACACTCAAGATTATTATAATAATATTAATATTGATAATATACATACTATTGATTATTATAATATATCATAATAACAACAAGATCTAAGTCGAAATTACACCAACATGATTTTTGTCAAATTGACATTGGAAAACATAATTTCTAAGCTCAATTGGATTTATAATGTGGTATGCGTAGGCATAAACTTGGGGTTTGACTATCATACTTGAAAGGTTCAATTAATTTCACAAGTATTTTGGTAAAGTAATTTGTTTAATATGAAGGATATGGTTTCAAACCTTTGCTAGATTTGAAATTTGTACTTCTTAACCCACTCTTCTTGCATCATGTAATGCATATTACCTTCCAATGAAGGTTGTGTTAGCTTTCGGGGTTGTTCCATAAGTGATTTACTTTGCTAGGGGTACATTGGGATTCCTAGCCCCTTGGTGATGCTTTATGGACATATGAATGGTTTAGTGTGGGTAGATGTGTGATTTTATAGTGCTAACATGGTGCCCATACCTAGGAGGTTGTTACTTTGATTGACATATTGGCCAACCCATTGGGTACACATAATGGGGGAGTTGGATGGTCAATTAAGAGAGGGACCTACCTAGGAAGGAGCATTGGCACTTAGAGGAGGGCACTTAGTCCCTAGAGCTTGGGACCATGTGATACACATTTGGGAAATTGGACACCTGACTTGAGGATGCTTAGGTCGAGGAACATACATGATTTAGGTTGGTGATGGATATAGACACATTTGTTGAGGAGGAATATTGGAGCTTTATGAACACACTAGCATACATGAGAGTGGCATTGGGCACATATGAGGGCATGTGTCACACAACTAAAGAAGTACCTTACATGAGAACATTTAGATTAAGTTGACCACCATAGAAAAGGGAATGTTGGACTAACATTTTCTTTGAGAACACACCATCTTCAAGGGAGGTGTGGATTCCAAGAAGGATCATGCTTGCTAGCTGTTTCACTTTGGGGGTTGGATATACCCTTATTTTATGTTAGCTACAATGATTACTAGGGTTTGTATTGTAAATGTAAACCCTAGAGAAGATCATCACATTGAAGATGTTGATGATTGTTATGACTCTTCTTGTAGCACTTGGAAGGTATTGCCACCTTAGGGGGCGAGGTGTCGACACCAAGATGCCAAAGCTTCTCGTTGATGTGAATTCTTGGGAAAGATCAACCTGTTACCCATAGAGTAACTTTTATCCATTGAACAATAGCCCTTTCACTTGGCACTGTCAAATCACTAAGGTCGATCATAGTGAAAAGATTGTATTTATTAATAAGCCGTGAAGAATTTAACCATAGATAATCTCTTGACCATTCGATCAAATAAGTGGACGACTCATCAAATAATGCTACATTACCGTGCCATAACGTTGTATCCTTCCAATGCTAGCAGAAATTAACCCATCCACTAATACTCAATGTCCAAGAATTACTAAGTAAAAAGATTCTAGCGTTTTCTACAATGATGACTAGGGCTTGTCTTGTAAATGTAAACCCTAGAGAAGAACATGACACTGAAGATGTTGATGGTTATGGTTCTTCTTGTAGCTCTAGGATTTCTTCCCTAATAGAATACATGGAGAGTGGAGCTCACACCTTCCATGCACTGCATATACATATTATATATATAGTTTTTAGATGTCCAATACTTGTGTAGTTGCAAATTGCATTTCCAATTATCACTCTCTTCATGATTTGTTAATTTCCAAGACTTCTATCTTGCTAATTTGACCTAAGTTGAGGCTGAAATTGCTCAATGATTTGAAAAACACCTTGAAGATAACATGACATGCTTATTAACGTAATAATAATGTAATAAAGTGAATATATATATATATATATATATATATATATATATATATATATATATATATATATATATATATATATCCAATACTTGTGTAGTTGCAATTTTCATTTCCAAATATCATTCTCTTCATGATTTGTTAGTTTCCGGGACTTTTGTCTTGCTAATTTGACATAAGTTGAGGATGAAATTGTTAAATGATTTCAAAAACATCTTGAAGATAACATGACATGTTTACAGATGTAATACTAGTGTAATAGAGTGAATTTTAGATTTGGTTTATGCTTCCAAAAGTGAGCCTTAAGGGATGAAACTTGTCATATGCGTAATATCTTTTCTCTTGGGTTGCCTAGTGTGTTGCGCTGACTTTGATGAAATATTGTTTGTTTTTTCCTATTATAAATTGTTAGGATATTCCGACACAGGAAATAGTTAAGTATAACTTGGTCTAGTGTAGAGTTAGGTAAAGTGTGTTTCTTTACTATGTGCTTTTGTAACTTACAATCCGACGGTCATGATATGTTCTAGTCATTAAGTGATCCAACAATTCATTCTCTCCTCGGTATTACTGACACTTGATCTGTGGCTTAACATCCGATTGGTCCATGATTTCTATTTAAAGAGCATGGAGGATCATTTGTAGGGTGACCGTTCATGAGAGAAGCTTATGTAATTTTTTTTTTAATTAATAAATTACCTGAAGTGGCCAAGTTGGCTCAGACTGTGGACTATTTCCCTTTTTGAGGGTTTTAACCACGTCAAGTACACTGGTGTATTGATTTGTGATTTGTCTGTGAGCGGTGTCCTTTGGTGTTCTATTTGAGGAACTTACACTGTAAATTCCTACATGGTATCAGAGCTATTTGAGGGCCGCATTTGTTGGTGATCCAAATATGAAGTCGGTAGAAGTGCATGCAACTGTCTTTTCCTAGATCTATTGTTTCTGATTGCTTTCAGGCCGAGAGGACTGCTCTATTGTGTTAGGAGCATTTGTTCCAATGAGAAACGCCTTTTGTTTCACGCGAAAAGGTTTCCGGTAGCTCTAGCTACATTATTTTTAAGATCTGGAGGTATATAATCTTTATTTGCAGTGTTAGTTATTCATCTCTCTGTTTATTTCGGTTTATTTAACTCTTTTTTTTTATTACCGGATCTATAACTTTCATTTTGCGTATGCTTTTTGCCTTGCAACTCTGTGCGATCTAGGCAACACAAAAACATAAAGGAATGATTTTTCTCATGCATATGCTCTTTTCTGCCATGCCTTAGTGTGATCTCAAAAAATTAGAAACATTGAGGAAAAATTTAGTTGTTGGTGAAAGCTAACTTCAAGCCATAAGGTTTGGTTTTTTTGTATGTTCGTGTTGGGTTGTGTGGTTTTTTGTTTTGTAGGTAAAAAGAGCTTTTCCAAGTAAGCACACACCCCAAAGCTTCAGTGACAAAGAAAAAACCCTTCCCCTTGTCCAAAAAATACTAACCTTTTAAACTAGCTCATTTGGTCTAAAGTTACTTTATGAGAATGGAGATCTTGAGTTCAAATCTTTTTTTTTGTTGAGTTACTTTTTCAAAAAGCACATGTAACTTGTGTTTTAAAGTTACTTTATGTAAAAGTGTTTTCACCCATTATAAAAAGTGAGTCACTTATAATTCTAAAGTCTCTTATCTTTTATTTAAGTTACAATTTAGTGGGTAGTTCATAAAGTACCATTATAAAAATGATTTTCACTTATTTATAAAAGTGGGCCACATAATTTTTTATTTTTAAGTGAGCTAATTAGATTAAGTTTGGAAAGGGAAAGATTTTCTTTTAAAATATAAAATTATCATTCACTTCTGCCCATTCACGCACTTCGTCGACACCTTCAACAACTTTTCTTCAAAAAGCCATAACTTCTTCATTCGGAAGTCGTTTTCATAAGCTGTTTTTTTTTTTAATCGGCCTAATTTTTCGAGATCTTTCCACTGGAACACTTAGTTTCAGCGTCCACAGCTTCAATTTCTATTAAAATGGAAAGTCCATGCCAAGTTTTTTCTGATAGCATCAACTACTTCCAATGGTGGTCTTACATTATGGATTTACTTAGAAGTAAAGGTCTTTACAAAATAGCCTCAGACCAAAAAACTAAACCTAAAGATGAAGATAAGGAAGCGAAATGGGAAAATAGGCAAGATCAAGCACGCAGGTTGATAGGGATGTCTATTTCTCCCAACCTTAGATTCCATATCGCAGAATTTGATACCTTTAATGAAGCAATGAAACAACTCACTAAAGTTTTTGGAATTAAAAATGAAATTAGAACCCATCAACTCAAAAATGAGTTGCTTACGTTGGACCCCAATACTTTTTCTTCCATTGAAGATTTTTGTCCAAGTTCAAGACCCTTGGACTTCTCTTGGAAGGTGTTAAGGTTAAGAAAGAAGATGATATCCTTATCTATTCCATTCTTACTAAGTTAGGACCAGCCTACTCTGTGTTTGTTTCCACCTTCCATTCTACTAGAGAACCCTTTATTTCTCAAGGACAAGACTAGAAGTCCCCCTCTTTTGATACTTTTTGTGATTCTTTAATAAGAGAACAAGAAAAAATCTTACATCTTGGTCTTCTTAATCTTGGAAACTCTTCTAAGAAAGCCTTAGCCGCCCAGCAACAACCAAATTCAAAGAATCCTAAGAAGCAGTATCCTAAAAAGAATGGTCTTAAACTAAAGAAGGGTCCTAAGCAATTTCAGTCTCAATGAAAAATCAATTCAACAAAATGATAAGGCAAATAAAAACAAAGGGAAGAAGACTAATATACATTGCAACTTTTGTAATTGAGATGGCCACTTAGAATCCAAATGCTTTAAGATGGAAGCCTCAGAAGCAACAATGAAGAAGCATAACATCCATTTGGAGCATTCTTCAACTTCAACTTTATCTTTAGGAATAACACTTTCTACATGTGGTTGACAAACATCTCGGCCTGGTTATGCACTAAATGTATCTTCTTCTTCTCATTCTAATGAGTGGCTCCTTGATTCTGGAGCTTCTTATCACATGGCCAAAAACAAAGCCATCTTCTCTTCCTTAAATGATTGTAACACCAAAAATATATATGTTGGTGATGATAGATCTCTTAGTGTTGTAGGAACTGGAACTATTCATTTAGACAATGGTCAATTTAATGATGTATTATGTGTTCCAACCTTATCTTGCAACCTTCTATCTGTATATCATATAACTCATTCAAGTGAAAGTAAAACCGTTGAATTTTCACTTCACGATGTTGTAAATAAGGACCTAAAAGATCCTAAATAGATTTTAGCTACTGGCATTGTTGATGGTTCTACAAGGTTGTATAAGTTTAAGAACTTTGGGTCGTCAACTCTTCCCTCGGTATTTGTTGTTCATAATGATGAAGTGAACAAACTGTGGCATGAGCGATTTGGTCACTTAAACTATCACTCCCTTCAAAATCTATGTAATGAAAATATGGTCACACGTCTTCCTATGGTATCTTGAAGAGATGGTGTTTGTTCCGGATGTGTACTCGGAAAACATCATCGAGATAGTTTTGAAAAACGTGCCTCTTGGCACCCGTCAACCCCTTTACATCTTGCGCATAGTGGTTTATGTGGTCCACTTCCAGTTGTTTCATTCTCTGGCTACAAATATTTCTTAATTTTCCTTGATGATTTCTCCAGACGCACATGGTATACTTCTTAAAACTCAAGAGTGAAGTATTTAACATGTTTTTGGCATTTAAGGCCTTTGTTGAAAAACAATCTGGACATCAAATTCTTAAGCTAAGATCTGATAATGGCGGAGAATATGTTAACAACAAATTCATCAACTTTTGCACTGATCATGGAATTCAAATACAACATACTGTTCCATATACTCCACAACAAAATGGTGTAGCTGAAAGGAAAAATCACACCTTCAAGGAAATGGCTAATTGTATGCTTCAATCTAAAGGACTTAGTCTTAATTTTTGGGCAGAAGCAATTAACTGTGCAAATTACATAGTAAATCACACTCCTACTAAGGTTTTAAAGAATATCACTCCAGAAGAAGCATGGAGCTCAATTAAACTAGATGTCAGTCACTTTCATGTTTTTGGAAGTGAAGCATGGGCCCATATTCTAGATGAGAAACATAAAGCCTTAGAACCTAAGATTGGAAAATGTATTTTTGTTGGATATTTTGAAGATGTCAAAGGATATAGACTTCTTTCACCTAAATCCAAAAATATTATAATTAGAAGAGATGTAAAGTTTGTTGAAAATATATCTGCCTACGAGCCTAGTTCAACGGATGTGCCACCTGTCTCTATCCTTGCTACTTCTGAAAATATTTCTTCTTTTGATGATGACAGCGAGGATGAAAATCCTCCCCCACCTTCTCGGGATCCTCCTTCAGCTCCTCAGCGTCCAAAATGGGTCTGCGCTACTCAGGATGTAGCATGTGCTCTTGCAGGTGATCCTACAGATCAACGTTGCACTTGTTCTCAGTTTGATAGAGCCTCTTCTTTATTGGCTCAAGCTCTAGCGAATTATGATCTTGACACTTTTGCAGAAGCTATGAATGAAGAATATCGTTCATTATTGGCAAATGATACATGGGATCTTGTTCCTCTTCCAAAGGGACGAAAACTTGTTAGATGCTAATGGGTTTACAGAACCAAGTATGGACTAGATGGAAAAGTTGATAAACATAAAGCTCGTCTTGTTGCTAAGGGTTTTTCACAAGTAGAAGGCATTGACTATACTGAAACCTTCTCTCTTGTTGCCAAAATGAACTCTATCCACCTTGTTCTTTCCCTTGCTGCCACTTTCAAATGGGAAGTCTATTAGATGGATGTTAAATCTGCCTTTTTGCATGGGGACTTGCATGAAGAAATCTATATGGAACAACCTCTTGGCTTTTTACAATCAGACTCCAACCTTGTATGTCAGCTTAAGAAATACCTTTATGGTCTCAAGCAAGCTCCTCAGGCTTGGTATTCCAAAAGGGATAGCTTTATTTCAGATATTGACTTTTCTAGGTGTCATTTTGACAATACTGTCTACACTAAGAAAGTGGGTAAGTCTCTTACCATTCTTGTTCTTTATGTTGATGATCTTATTCTTACTGGTAGTGATCCCAACCTTATAAACCATGTGAAATCCAACCTTAAAAAGCAGTTTGAAATGACAGACGTAGGACACTTGCATTATTTTCTTGGTCTTCAATTGTTGCAATCCAAGGAAGGTATTTTACTTTCCGAGTCCAAGTATGCATGTGATCTTCTGCACCACTTTCACATGGAATATTGTAATCCAACCCCTTCTCCCTTTCAGCCTAGAGCCAAAATTTCAGTCACTTGTACTTCCCCTGAAGTTGATGCTACCTTATACTGTCAGCTTGTAGGAAAAATTTTGTATTTGACCCATACTCGTCCTGACCTTACTTTTGTTGTTGGCCTTATTGATTGGTTTATGCAAAACCCACATGAACGTCATTCGAAAGCAGCTAAAAGAATACTTCGTTATACTCGAGGTACAGTTCAGTTTGGGATTTATTACAGTGTAGAAGCATCTCCTTTATTGGTTGGTTTCATCGATTCCGATTGGGCTGGTGACCTTGATGATCGAAAGTCTACTGCAGGTTATGTCTTCACTCTTTGTTCTGGACCTATTACATGGGCTTGCAAGAAACAATGTGCCATTTCTCTTTCTTCAGCAGAAGCAGAGTATCATGGCGTTGTAGAAGCTAGTAAGGAAGCCTTGTGGCTTCGTTAGATCCTGCTAGAGTTTGGCTTTCAACAACAGCATCCGACTACACTTGTGTGATAATCAAAGTGCCATTCAACTATGCAAAGATCCAATCCAACATTAATGCAACAAACACATTGAATTACACATGCACTTAATCAGAAAGCTCATTCATGACCATGTTCTTGAAGTGCAATATTGTTCAACAGATGATCAAGTTGCAGACATATTTACAAAGGCTCTCATAGAGGCGAAGTTTACTAAACTTCACTTTCTGGTTGGAGTTCAGAAAGTTGTCACTAAGCGGGGATAAGCTCTAATGCCTCCTTCCTTCTCCTATTGTGTCATATTTGTACATCCTTCAATCCTATCCCGAGTTGTTCTTAAGGGGGGATGTTAGGATATTCCGACACATAGGAAATAGTAAAGTATAACTTGGTCTTGTGTAGAGTTAGGTAAAGGGTGTTTCTTTACTATGTACTTTTGTAACTTACAATCCGATGTTCAAGATATGTTGTAGACATTAAGTGATTTGACGGTTCATTCTCTCCTCGGTATTATCGACACTTGATCCGTGGCTTAACACCCGATTGGTCCATGATCTCTATTTAAAGAACATGGAGGGTCATTTGTAAGGTGACTGTTCATAAGAGAAGCTTATGTAAATTTTCTTTCTTTTGTTAATAAATTGCTTGAAGTGGTCGCATTGGCTCAGGCTGTGGATTGTTTCCCTCTTTGAGGGTTTTAACCACGTCAAGGATACTGGTGTATTGATCTGTGATCTATTTGTGAGCAGTGTCCTTTGATGTTCTATCTGAGAAACTTACCATGTAAATTCCTACCTAAGTTAATATTTTAAATCAATCTTAAGGTTGAAGTTCACAAGTACTAGCTTTTAGAAACTTCCTTGTGAGTTGGAATTTATGTTTTGCATCAAAAGTTAAAAAGGGGAAATTTTCAACATGGTATTAGAGCTATTTTGCTGAAATCGCTCTTTTAGTGAAGGATTTGGTATTTCAACCATTGTACCTGGGATTAGTTCTTAACCTTGTTGAGTTTGATTGGGCAGTGAAATTGTAGTGTGCTTGAGATGAACACTTGCACTTATGAACGGTTTGATGGGTTGAAACCTTAGTTTCTCTTGTGATGAGGGTATGTTTTCACCTGTGATAATTTGTACAATTACCATGTGGATGGTTGTTATGGATTATTTTCACCATGTGTGATGTCAAGGAGCAAATATGATAAGTGGTTGATTTGTTCAAGGGGTTGTAATATGTTTTCATATATGGGAGTTGGTGGATTCATGTGATTGTTTGTTGGTATGGATTTATGTTTTGCGAGTGAGCTTCCCAAGGGGACTTGTGATATGTTGTTGATTTTCTATTGTGGATATTAATGTTTTCTACTTCATTTATCGATGGCATGTAAGTTTGTTAATTATGTGAGATGCCTAATGGGAAATATGATAAGGGGCTAATTTGATCCACTAAATACTCAAGTGAGCGATGTATAGATTGAAATAAGCACCTCGTGCTTGGTACACCAGGATTGACAACTATTTCACCAGGTTGGGCTTCACCAAAAGTGAAGCAGATACAAACCTTTACCATATTGTGATTGACAGTAAATTTTTGACTTAAGCATTATATGTTGGTGATTCAATTCTAACAGGTGATGATAAGCTAGTAAAATTTTGCAAAGAGGATCTTGTAAGAGAATTCAAGATGAAGGACCTAGGGCTCATGAATTATTTTCTTGGTATGGAAGTATAGCAAGGAGATGAGGAACTGTTTGTGTCTCAGGACAAGTATGCCAACAACCTACTGAAGAAGTTCCACATGGAGACTAGTAAGCCCATGGAGACTCCTCTAAAAAGGAATTGGAGGAAGGAAGATGCTACTTCAGGTGAAGTAGTGGAGGCTACTATTTACTCAAGCAATGGTTAAACCAACCAAAATCTATTGGAAGATATTTAAACATGTGTTGTGAGGTATTTAAACATGTGTTGTGATACCTAAGAGGCACCACTCAGTTTGATATTTGGTACAAATGGATAGAGGGAGTGGAGCTTCAAGGCTTCACAAATGTAGTTTGGGCAAGAAGTCCATCTAACATGAAGAGCATATTAGGGGGAATCTTTAGTATTGGGTGTCCAACAGTTTCTTAGTACAACAGGAAGTGAAGATTAGATGCACTCAGTTCGACAGAAGCAGAGTACATGGCTGCTAGTCAAGAAACTTGTGAAGCTATCTAGATTAGGAAGATCTTTGTTGGGTTATTTGGTCAGTAGATGGATTCTACTGCGATTTACTGTGACAACCAGAGTTGTATCAAACTCTCTGAGAATCCAGTTTTTCATGATTGGTCCAAGCATATCGACATCTGGTATCACCATCTACGAGATTGTGTGCAGTGGAGAATCATGTTATTGGAATACATTCCTACATAAGAACAGGATGCAAATATTTTGAAAAAGGCATTGTCAAGATGCAAAGTTGAGTTTCACAGAGGCAAGATCGAGGTGGCAGATAATTCCTTTCTTGTTGAAAGGGAGTGTTGAAAATGCAACAAGAAAATCCTAATTTAATTTTGTCCTTGAATTAAATTAGGAATAAAATTGTAATTCCACATCTGATGATAACTTGTATTAATTAAGTAAGTTAATTTGACTTAGTTGGCTCAGTTAATTCGAGTTGTGGGTCTAACTTGAGTCATGTAGAGTGTCTCCTACATTATAGGAGCTCTGGTTGAGTTTATTTTGAGTTGTAATTAACTAATTTAGTTTAACTGAGTTAAAGTCAGTTAAACTAGTTCCAACTGTTGGAGGAACTAGCGGGAGGTCTAGTAGTGTGGTGCTGTCTACAATGATCAACCAATAAACTGATGATTCACTCATAAATAACTCATGCATGTCAGATCTGAGAGTTACCCAGTTGAGATTGGAGCTCAGGGATTGTGTAATATTAGTTGTATAATCATCTAAGTTGTACAGGTGGTGTGTGTAGTAAGAGGAAGGCCAATGAGGATTCACAATTCCGATTGGCGAATTTCCCTAATTAATAGGGGGCTAATTTCCAAGGAAACATTGCAAGGAAATAGGGAGTTGGGCAAGCAAAAAATTGGTTAAGTATTGGCCTGGGCTTGTCTAGGAAGCTGTGAGACGGATAGGGATAGTGCAGAGGTTGCTCGAGCTTGAGCAAAGCATTGTAATCTTCTCATATTTTTTGACTAATACAATATATAGATAGCAGAGGTTTTTAGTTGTGGCTTTCCCTAGGAAATCATTGTGTTATGTGTTGATTGAATTCTTTGTCTTGTATGTTTCATGATTTCCTGATCCTTTAATTGTTTCTGTTGATGAGTAGAGTAGATTCAAGTATATTCTTTTAGCATATTACAATTAGTAGTTTGAATCTACAAGGAATTCCTACATGGTATTAGAGTAGAAATCACTCTAGAAGAGGAGACTACGAGTTTGTATTTTGCAGGTGAAATCAAATTTGCAGTATCATACTTCAGAGCCAACAAGATGTCGTTTTATGGATTGAGACCTGAAAATTCCCTTGAGGGTAATTTAAACTATATTGCTTGGAAGGACAAGATGGAGGCAATGTTTGAAGATAACGAGCTTAAGGAATTCATAGACAATGATATTCCTAAGCCTCCAACAGTTGATGCTCAAGATCTGATAGAGTGGAGAAAATTTGTGGCAAAGGCGAGAATGATTATCTTAGAAGGAGTCCGAGATCATATTGTCTCGAACCTCCACAGTGAGGAGACCCCATATGTGATGTGGAATGCCTTGACAAACTTGTTTCAAAATAGCAGTGACCACATGAAGCTGGCACTGAAGGACAAGCTCAGAAAAATCAAGATGGAGAAACGAGACATAATACCAAAGTACTTGACCTAGTTCACCTAATGTGGGGATGAGCTTGGAAGTGTTGTTGTTACAGTTGCTGAAGACGATCTGGTTAGCCTAACACTTCTAGTCCTTCCCAAGAGTTGGCACAACTACTAGGACTCAGTAAATGGGAGGGGGAAGCTACTAGAGTGGGAGCATTTGTGGCTCGACTTAGTGCAAGAAGAGATTCAACATAAACCAGAGATGGATCCTCATCTAAGCATGATGATGATGAGAACTGTACCTTAGCTAGAAAGGCGAAGAAATGGAAAGGGCAGTCATCCCATTCCAAATCATATTCCAGTCAAGGCAGCAAGAAGGACGACATGTCGAAGATTAAATGTTTTCACTGGCATGAGTTGGGACACTATACCACGAAGTGTTTGCATAAGAAGGCTGATAAGAAGCCCTCGGGAGAAACGGCAAGTGAAGCTCTTGCTTCACAATTTGAGCTAGATTTCACCCTCATCGCTTGCATGGTGACATCAGTGATGGGTAGTGTGTGGTATCTAGATAGTGGAGCCTCATTCCATATGACCGACAAGAAAGAGTTATTCAGTGACTTGGAGGAGAAGAACATCTAGATGCACATCGAAATGGGAGATGATGGGAGGTATAGTATGATCGACATCGGTACTGTTGCCTTTCAGAGGGAGTCTAGTTCTTCGTTCACATTAAAAGATGTCATGTATGTTTTGGGTTTGAAGAAGAATTTGGTTTCAGTTGCCATGTTGGAGGAACGTGGCTATGATGTAATATTCAACAAAGGAAAGGCTTTCCTTCTTCACATAGCCTTAGAACAAGTGAAGCGGATCAGGGTTCAGGTGAAGAACCTCTACAAATTGGATGTAGAAGATTGTGCTGCTTTGAGTAGAAAAGCAGAGAAGGTGCAGAGCCATGATATCAATGAGTTGTGGCATAGAAGATTGGGTCACTTGCACCAGAGAGCTTTAAGGATCATGCAACAAATTTCTATAGGAATTCCCAAGGGTACACTAGAGCAGAGAGACACATGCAAAGAGTGGACATTGGGGAAGTACATTAAAGCTACCTTTCATGATAAGGACAGTCAAGCACAAGAAATCCTTGAAAGAGTTCACTTAGATGTGTGTGGATTGTTCTTGACAACCTCCATGACCAAGCACATGTATTATGTAATTTGTAGATTATTTTTCTCATAAGTGCTCGATTTTCTTCATGAAGAAAGATCAGATGTTCACTAAATTTTGTGGATTTAAAGCACTTGTTGAGAAATATATTGGTAGGAAAGTTAAATCTCTTAGGAGCAATAACAATGGAGAATGTATCGAATGAATTCAAGAACTTATGTGCATCAAAAGGCATTTGACAGGAGTTAATATCACCCCATAACCCACAGCGGAATGGGGTGGATGAAATGAACAACAAAAGTATTGTGGGAGTTGCATGGGCGATGTTACATGATCAGGGCCTACATTGCACTTGTGGGCTGAAGCATGCAACACTACTATATATGTGCAAAACAAGAGTCCTCATCGGATTCTCGGGATGAGTGCACCAAAAGTTTTTTTTTTTTTTTTTGTTAAGGTAAGAAACCAGATGTGGCACACTTCAGGATCTTTAGTTCATCAGTTTACTATCATGTTACCAAGGATGCAAGGAAAAAGCTAGAACCAACCGCCGAGTTGGGCATATTTGTGGGGTACATTGATATACCTCACAACTATCGAGTGTACCTACTATCTCATAGGATGATAGTAGTTCGTAGAGATGTGAAGTTCGATGAAGAGAAGGCCATGAGATGTTTCCCTTGAGAGGGAGCTTCAGTTGCATGGAAAAGAGCTTTTAGCTCCAAAGGAAGAACCTCAAGATGATGTGGAGCAACCACATGTAGAGGAGCAGAGAGTGGAAGCACCCATTCATGCAGAGACTTCTAGAGATGGAAGGAAGTGCATTAAAGAGGCTAATGAATTGATGCATGATGCTAGAGAGAATGTGGGAGCGCCCACATCAAAGCGCAAGTAGAGAAGGTCACCAGATTGGTACACTTGCTACATGGCTCTGATGAGCGAGAGTGTAGAGATTGAGCCATCCTCATTCGAGGAAGTAGTGTAGAAACCAATATGGATTGATGCCATGGTTGAGGAGTATGACTCCATTATCAGAAACAATGTTTGGGAAGTGGTCCCAAGACCAGCAGACAAGTCAGTGGTTAATTCCAGATGGCTTTACAAGGTAAAGCAAGCAACAAATGGGAGTGTGGAGAAACACAGGCCAAATTTGTGGCTAGAGGGTTCTCTTAGGTGGAGAGAATTGATTAGGAGGAGACCTTTGCTCTAGTAGCAAGGTACTCTTCAATCAGATCTATTCTATCACTTTCGACACAAATGGGATGGGAGATACATTAGATGAATTTGAAGACAACATTCCTCAACGGTGTGAATGAGGAAGAGGTGTACATTGAGCAATCAGAAGGGTTTGAGACCTTCAATAGAGAGTCACATGTGTGCATACTCAAGTGAGCGATGTATAGATTGAAATAAGTACCCCGTGCTTGGTACACCAAGATTGACAACTATTCCAACAAGTTGGGCTTCACCAAAAGTGAAGCAGATACAAACCTTTACCATCTTTTGATTGAAGGTAAATTGTTGATTATAATATTATATGTCGGTGATTCAATTCTAACAAGTGATGAGAAGTTGGTAAAATCTTGCAAAGAGAATCTTGCAAAGAGAATCTTGCAAGAGAATTCAAGATGAAGGACCCGGGGTTAATGAATTATTTTCTTGGTATGGAAGTATGGAAAGGAGATGAGGAACTATTTGTTTCTCAGGATAAGTATGCCACAAGATACTGAAGAAGTTCCACATGGAGAGTAGCAAACCCATGGAAACTTCTCTAACAGGGAATTGGAGGAAGGAAGATGCTACTTCAGGTGAAGTAGTGGAGGCTACTATTTATAGACAATGTGTGGGTTCACTTGCGTATTTGGTGAACACCCGACCAGAAATATGTTTTGTAGTTAACCAACTTACTCAAGCAATGGTTAAGCCAACCAAAATCTATTGGAAGACAACTAAACATGTGTTGAGATACCTCAGAGGCACCACTCAGTTTGATCTTTGGTACAGACAGATAGAGGGAGTGGATCTTCAAGGCTTCACAAATGTAGTTTGGGTAGGAAGTTCATCTGACATGAAGAACACATTAGGGGGAATCTTTAGTATTGGGTCTCCAACAGTTTCTTGGTACAATAGGAAGCAGAGATCAATTGCACTCAGTTCAGCAGAAGTAGATTACATGGATGTTAGTCAAGAAACTTGTGAAGCTATCTAGAAAAGGAAAATCCTTGTTGGGTTATTTGGTCAGCAAATGGATCCTATAATGATTTACTGTGATAATTAGAGTTGTATCAAACTCTAAGAATCCAATTTTTCATGATCGGTCCAAGCATATCGACATCCGGTATCACCGTCTACGACATTGTGTGTAGAGGAGAATCATTTTGCCGGAGTACATTCCTATAGAAGAACAAGATGCAGATATTTTGACGAAGGCATTGTCAAGATGAAAATTTGAGTTTCATAGACGCAGGATCGTGGTAGCAGATAATTCCTTTCTTGTTGAGGAGTGTTGAAAATGCAACAAGAAAATACTAATTTAATTTTGTCCTTGAATAAAATTGGGAATAAAATTGTAATTGGACATCTGATGACAACTTGTATTCCTACATTATAGGATCTCTGGTCGAGTTTATTTTGAGTTGTAATTAATTAATTCAGTTTAACTGAGTTAAAGTCAGGTAAACTAGTTTCAACTATTGGAGGAACTAGTGGGAGGTCTAGTAGTGTGGTGTTGTTTGCAATGATCAACCAGTAAACTGACGATTCACTCATAAATAACTCATGCATGCCAAATCTAAGAGTTACCCAGTTGAGATTGGAGTTCAGGGACTGTGTACTATCAATTGTATAATCATTCAAATTGTGCAGGTGGTGCATACAGTCAGAGGAAATCCTATGAGGATTGCACAATTTCAATTGAAGAATTTCCCTAACTAATAGGGGTTTATTTCCCAAGGAAACAATGGAAGGAAATAGGGACTTGGGCAAGCAGAAAATTGCTTAAGTATTGTCCCGGGCTTGTCTAGGAAGGTGTGAGATAGATAGAGATAGTGCAAAGGTTGCTCGAGCTTGAGCAAAGCATTGTAATCTTCTCATATTTTTTGACTAATGGAATATATAGATAGTAGGGGTTTTTAGCAGTGGCTTTCCCCAAGAAATCATTGTGTTATGTATTGATTGAATTCTTTCTCTTGTATGCCTTTTGATTTCATGATCGTATAATTGTTTCCGCTGATGAGTAGAGTAGATTCAAGTCTATTGTTTTAGCATATTACAATTAGCAGTTTGAATTTGCAAGGAATTTCTACAGAACATATCTTATGAATTCTATATTCATTATAAGGGCTAAAATATAAATTATGAATACCAACCATAGCTACAAAATTCAACACTCCCTCTTAGCTAGGGAGGTATTCATAATGACTAGACAAATGCTCCTTGTGAATAAATTTCTCTAAGAAAAGGTTATAACAAATTTTCACCATAATCGGGTCATAATTGTGACACACGATAATCCAATATCATCAACCATTTACCATAATTTGAGTCAACACTTCAAACCTAAGGTGTATCCTCACCATAATTCGGGTCAATGCTTCAGACACATGGTAAATCAACTACATCATCTAATCATCATCATTCAGGGTCAATACTTTAGACCTATGGTGTGTGCTCACCATAATTCGGCTCGATACTTCAGACACATGGGATATCGTTTAGCATAATAATCACCATAATCTAGGTCGGTTCCTGACACATGGTATCTAGAATAGTATTAGTCCACCATCATTCAGGTCAATGACACATGGTGAATCCTTTAAGGCCATACTCTAATTGCATAATCCAAGGCCCAATGCTAAATGAACATGATGCTTTAGGGCTATTCTTCCTCATTCAGGTCAACATACAAGACACGAAAATAATAAATGTCCTCTGCTAGATCATTCTCCCTGATCGAGTTAATATACTCGTCACAAGGATAATGTCAGTTCATGATGTTATCCCATTAGCACTCCCTCTAAATGAGAGAGACATTCTCAACAAGTTCAAGCTTGTCCCTGAACTATACAAATTTTGGTTTGGACAGAGGATTTGTAAGAATATCAACAATCTGCTCATCAGTGGAGGCATATTGGAGCTTCATTTCTCCCTTATGCACCATGTCACGAATGAAGTGGTACTTAATCTCAATGTGCTTCAACCTATCATGGAAAACTAGATTCCCTACCAGTTTCAAACAACTTTGATTATCACAATATATCACGGTCGGCTCAAGCACATGATCAAACATTTCTGCGATTATCTTTCGAAGTCACACTACTTCGCAACTGGCCAAGCTACCTACAATATAATTTTCCTTGGTAGTACTATGTGCAACAAATGTTTGCTTTGCTCATCCACGAGATCATAGCGGAGCCTAAACTAAAGAACCTCTGAAGGTACTCTTTTTGTCTTCAAAAATCCCTACCCAATATGCATATGCGTAACACTACAATTGTATATCACCATTTGAGACATATCTCAAACCATAGTCATTCATACCATGCAAATATCTCAATATATGCTTTGCTGCAATCCAATGATTATATCTCAGTTCCACATAGAGCAAGCTCAATGTGTTCACTATAAAGCAAATGTTTGTTCTGGTACAAACCAAATACATCATTGATCCAATCATCTTCTGATACATGGATCTATCAAATCTGACTCATAATCTCTCAACTTTCTTAGATTTTCCACAATGGGAGTTGACATCAATTTAAATTCCATCATTACAAACTTCTGCAGGATCTTGATAATACATTTTCCTTGACCAATAAAGATATCATTGAGATTTTTCCATACTTCTAGTCCCAAATTGTAGTGCAACAAACCAAGATCCTTCATATCAAATTCATATCCCAACTCCTTACTTTAAATAATGAGATGCTCCACACCTACAAAAAATAAGTCATCAACATACAATAATATAATCATATATTCATTCTTCTTGACCTTGAAATACATGTTTGGATCAACATCATTTTTGGAGAAACCGAGTCTTGTCAAATAACTATCAATTCATGTATACTAGGCTCTCGATGCTTTCTTAAGTCCATACAAGGCTTTCTTTAATCTGCAAACGTGATACTCTCTTCCATGGACCTCAAAACCTTGAGGTTTCTCTATGTACACTTCTTCCTTAGTCACTATTAATTTTAGGTATGTTGTATGCTAGAGAAATTTATTTGAATCTTCACAGTTAGCTCAATATCTTTTCCAGATTAGCAATCACATCAGCATTAAAGTAATCTGCAAATAAAACATAAATATAAATCGCAGAAGACAAGCCAAGACAAGAGGACACAAGATGTGGCACTAGCCATGGACAAACCCCAATGTGGGGAAACCCTTGACCAATTCTTCTTATATGTTCTTCAATAGGTCAACAAAGAGAGAGAGAGATAACACATTTACAACTGAATTCAACACTTTGACTTATCTAGATGAGAGCATAGATCATCTCTAAGAAGATGATACATGAGATCAATAGAAGACATGCTGCTTCAACTGATTCTCCAAGGTGACTCCTTCAGATATCATCGTGTTGCATCTCATCATCATGCTGCACCTCACCGTGCTGCACCATGCTGCACCTATCATCATAATGCTGGACCTCGTGATTGCTGCACCTAATGCTGTACTGTTGTCCCATGTGTCATGGTTGAACCAAGTTGTCCATGTTTTTTGTCTTGTTGCTTGCTTGTTGTCCCTTGCATGCTTGCTGTACCATTGCATGCTTGGTGTACTTGTTGCTAAGTACCATACATTTGTCCCAATGTTAGTTTGTTGTCCTTTGCATGCTGTTGTACCAATGTGCTATACTTGCAGCACCATGAACTTGCTATATCATATTGCTGCACCTCACCATTGTGCTGCCCCTCATTATGCTATGATACACTTCATCACTATACCCTTCATGCTGCAACATTCATCATCATTGCTACTTCCATCATCATGCTGCTTCAATGTGTCATCATCACTATTTTTGAGCTTCTCTGTTTGCTACATTTCATGACTAGTTAGGGCATTCTAAAAATAGTGCTAATAGCCTTCAAAATGTGGCTAGAATAGCCCTCCACAACTGTGGCTTCCTTTCTAAGGGGAGGAAAGCCTTGGTTGCAATGCTCGGCTATTCCAACCCCTATTCCACCCTTCAGCCTCCTCTTATCTACTACAACTTGCTACAACAAATTGTCCCTTAGCTGCGGAAGCCCTTCTAAGGAATATTCCTTCACCTAACCACCCCAAAGCATTCCCCCTGCCTCTCAACCTCAAGATATGGGCTGCGGCCCTCTTCAATAGCTCCTCGGCCTCTTGGAATAACCTCCTAACTCCTCGTTGTTCTCTTCTAGGCTGTTGCGGCTAGGGTATATCCATACCATCCTTAGGGCAGCGTATAGGCTTTCTCCATAGGGCAGCGTAGGGCCTCTCCATAGGGTTGCATTAGGGTATGTTGTTAGGCCTCCTTCACCGTGCTAGATCTCCCTTTCCTCCTGCATCTAGGGCTTCTATGTTAGGGCAACGTAGAGCCTAGGGAACTCCCTCTAGATTAGGGTAGCGTTATCCCTTAGGATCTCTCCTCCTACTAAAACCCAAAGATAAGTAGAGAGGAAGAGATCCCAAGTGTGTGTTGAAATGACTTGATGGCCACCTATTTATACTAAAATCTTGAGCACAAGTGGGGTTTATTTGGTTGCTAGCCAACCTTGATGAATTGTCCCATAACACTAATAAATTCGTATCTCCATGAATACTTATTGGAATCGAATGATCTTTAGATCAGTCCTACAACTCTCGATGAGAGGGATCCAAGAAAAATATCAGCGACCATTAATTAGATGACCCACATGGAGTTTGGCCCTAGTTGCTAATTTTAACACTCCCTATCAACTAGGGAGAACTCCATTTGCTGATCCATTTGTCCGACAGTACTATCTCTGCCATCAGCTCCTTGCAATGCTTTGCTCTGCTGATCTCTGCTCTGCTGAGCTCTGCTATACTTTGTATGCTCTGCTTTGCTAAGCTCTGCTCTGTTGAACCATGAAGAAGAAGAATTGATCGAGAATGTCTCACACCATTCTCTACTAACCCAAAGTCAGTTTCATATGAGAAGAGTGTGTCATACCACTCTTACTAACCCGAAGTTAGCTTCATTGATCCCAAATCAATATCACAAGGGAGTGTCTTAAACCACTCATATTGATCCCAGATCAATGGAGGTCATCCTAGCATAGGGAGTATGGTAGATACAATGATGCGTCCATCGATAGTACTACTAGTGGTCCCTAACACCATTTTCCTACTCATTGATCAGATGAGAGGTACTTCCCATGAGTCTTAGACTGCATGGGTAAGATGCCTCGACATGAAAACTAATCATCCTGTCCCACAAGAGAACTAATCATCCTGTCCCAAAGTCGCCACAAGGTATCACAGGGGAAGGCTGAGCCATTCACCCTGTACACAACACACCATTAGGGGAGGGTGAGTCGCCCTATGGTTGTGTGTTTCTCTAGTAAGTACCCCAAGCCCCATAGAGTTCCCAGAGCTCAATGCATGCAACATTCAGGACCCTTATAAGAAGGTCTCTCAACAAATCCAAGTCATTCGGGAAAGTCGCAGATTTGACCTTTCCCCGGGGCTTTGAAAAAATGTCTGCAAACTGTACATCAGTCTTAATGCAATGGAGCCTCCTCGCTCATCGACTTACCATATCCAAGATAAGGTAGTATTTAATGTCTATCTCTTGGAGCAATCATTGAATACGATATTCCTCAACAATTGAATCTCCCCTGGTTGTCACAGAGGATCATGGTGGTATTCATCATGTGTACAAATAGCTCACTGAAGAGCTTCCACAACCAGGAAGCTTCATACAAGGTCATACTCGTGGCTATTTATTTGGTCTCAGTGGTGCTTATAGCAACCGGCTTTTTCTTCCTACTCATCCATGATATTGATGCAGAACCCAAAAAGAACCAACAATGAGAAGTGCTCTAGTGACCCTCCACATTGCCTGCCCAGTTAGCATTCGAATAATCAAATAGCTTCATATTTCCGGCAGCGTATCTCAATCCATGAGAGATTATGCCCCGAAGATATCTCAGAAGATTCTTGGCACCAATCCAGTGAGGCTCAACCAAATATGAGCTCACTATGCTAACTGCAAAACATATATCCGGATGGAAGTTCACCAAGAACATCAATGCAAATGAGTTTATGAAACTCAGAGGCATTTCCCAAATCTGGTCTGGCATCACCGCCATATAACTTCTGAAAGTTAAGATCCTCGAGGTAGTCACAGGCTTGCAGTTTATCATTCAACATCCGGAATCCAACTCCCTCTTACTTCTGCAAGTGAGAGGGTCTGCACCTGTTAGAAATAGGTCGTTTTCAGAAGGTGCCGATATGAGAGGTCTATCACCCACAAGCTTCAAACAATGGTTTGGATCAGCTTCACTCTTAGTGAATCTTAGCTTCATTTGACAGCTATCAATCCTCTCATATCAAACTCGGAGTGATTTTCTTCAAGCCATAGAGCGCTTTCTTCCACCTGCACACATGAGATTCCCAATCATGAATCTTAAACCTCCTTGGGTTTTTCCAAACCTGTGGAGTTTCTACATGAGGGGAATGGTCCCCTTGTGAGATTTTCCTTCGGTACATCTCAAACATGTACCTTCATGCTCATTTTTAATTCAGGCATCCCTGTCATCATCTGACTCACAGACCTCTGGTGGTATGTGTCCACTAACATGGTCCTCAATGGACTTTCTGCAATTTGATACAAATTGCCAACCCTGAACCCATGAGTAAAAGCATCTTTGAAAATTCTATTTTCAAACACGTACCTTTCCATCAATGAATGCCACCCTAAAACCTTTGACTTCCATTACCGAAATGGACACCAGGTTCTTCTTGCGATCATGTACATAAAAGAGATTCTGTAAATGAATCGAGTTACCCTCATTCAATTGAGGGGTAACACCCTTTCCGGGATAGGTGGCATCAACTCCAAGTATAATCCCACGAATGTTTCCATCTCTACCAAATTAGAGAGAGAGCACCCTTCTATTTGATGGAGTGCCTTGAAGCACTACAATCAATAAGCCAGATTCCTAAAGAATCTGAAAGAGAGGGCCAATACAAGATAACACTTCTTTATCTTATCAGAAACAACATTTGATTCTTCATATCTGGGGTTCCTTTCTTTCTCTGAAGAGTCATCCGTGTCCTTGATGATCTGCATTACCTGTCATTCCTCTGATCATTGAAGATGTCCCTGGAATGATTTTTATCATCATCAAGTGATGTGTCCTTGCCAGTCAGATACTCCTTCACATAATGGCTGAAGTTATTTCAACCAAGTCGTCTACCTTTCCTTCCACCGTTAGATCCAAACTTCCCATAGAAGTGATCTTCAGGTAGGCCATCAGAAACTTCCGCTACGCCATTCTGATAATATTCTCTGCTTCGACTTCACTCTTGGTGAATTAGAAGAGGGATGAGGAATCCATTGATCCTTTTTGTCCTTTCCCAACTGTCTTCGGTGATTGCTCTTTCACTCTTGCTTGGGCTTTGTCTTCACCTCAGTTCTGATACCATGTTAATTTTAGGGATGTTCTATGCTAGAGAAATTTATTTCAATTTCACAGTTAGCTCAATATCTTTCCTAGATTAGCGATCACATCATCATTAAAGTAACTTGCAGATAGAACATAAATATAAATCGCTGAAGACAAGCCAAGACAAGAGGACACAAGATGTGGCGTTAGCCAGGGAAAAACCCCAATGTGGGGAAACCCTTGATCAATTCTTCTTATACATTCTTCAATAGTTCAACACACACACACACACACACACACACATAGAGGGAGAGAGAGAGAGAGAGAGAGAGAGAGAGAGAGAGAGCACATTTACAACTGAAGTCAACACTTTGACTTATCTAGATGAGAGCATAGATCATCTCTAAGAAGATGATACATGAGATTAGTTGAAGACATGATGCTTCAACTGATTCTCCAAGGTGACTCCTTCACCTATCATCATGCTGCACCTCACCGTGCTGCACCATGCTGCACCCATCATCACAACGCTGGACCTCATGATTGTTGCACCTAATGTTGTAATGTTGTCCCATGTGTCATGGTTGAACCAAGTTTTCATGTTTGTTGTCCCATTGCTTGCTTGATGTCCCTTGCATGCTTGCTGTACCATTGCATGCTTGGTGTACTCGTTGCTAAGTACCATACAACTGTCCCAATGTTAGTTTGTTGTCCCTTGCATGCTGTTGTACCAGTGTGCTATATTTGCAGCACCATGAACTTGCTATATCATACTACTACATCTCACCATTGTGCTGCCCCTCATTATGCTATGATACACTTCATCACTATACCCATCATGTTGTAACATTCATCAACATGTTGCTGCAATATATCATCATCATTGCTGCTTCCATCATCATGCTGCTTCAATGTGTCATCATCACTATTTTGGAGCTTCTTTGTTTGCTGCATTGCATGACTGGTTAGGGAATTCTAACAGCAGCCCTAACAACCTTCAAAATGTGGCCAGAATAGCCCTCCACAACTATGGATGCCTTTCTAAGAGGGAAGGAAAGCCTTGGCTGCAATGTTCGACTGTTCCAACCCCTATTCCACCCTTCGACCTCCTCTTATCTACTGTGGCTTGCTACATCAAGCTGTCCCTTAGTTGCGACAACCCTTCTGAGGGATATTCCTTCACCTAACCACTCCAAAGCATCCCCACTACCTCTCAACCTCAAGATATGGGTTGCGACCCTCTTCGACAGCTCCTCGGCCTCTTGGAATAGCCTCCTAACTCCTCGTTGTTCTCTTCTAGGCTGCTGCGGCTAGGGTATATCCATACTATCCTTAGGAAAACGTATAGGCTTTCTCCATAGGGCAGTGTAGGGCCTCTCTATAGGGCTGCATTAGGGTCTGCTGTTAGGCCTCCTTCACCACACTAGATCTCCCTTTCCTCCTACATCTAGGGCTTCTTCATTAGAGCAGCGTAGATCCTAGGGCATTCCCTCTAGATTAGGGCAACGTTATCCCTTAGAATCTCTCCTCCTACTAAAAAGCAAAGACAAGAAGAGAGGAAGAGATTCCAAGTGTGTGTTAAAATGACTTGAAGGCCACCTCTATTTATACTAAAATGTTGAGCATAAGTGGGGTTTATTTGGTTGTTGGCCGACCTTGAAAAATTGTCCCATAACATTAATAAATTCATATCTCCATGAATACTTATTGGAATTGGATGATGTTTAGATCAATCCTGCACCTCTCGATGAGAGGGATCCAAGAGAAATACTAACTGCCATTAATAAGATGAACCACATGGAGTTTGGCCCTAGTTGCCAATTTTAACAATCACACCATTAAGAAAAGTAGTCTTTAAATCCATTTGATGTAAATTCCAACTCATAGAAGAAGCAATAGAAATAATGGAATCAATGATAGTGTACTTGATAACCATAGCAAAAGTCTCATGGTAATCCTCTCCCTCTTTTTAAGAGAACCCTCTAGCCACAAATATTTCCTTATATTTGTCAATATTGTCATCCACTTCATGCTTGATCTTGTATATCCATTTGGAGGTCACTACTAATTTTCCTTTAGGTCTCGACACAATCTCCCAAACATCATTCTTCATAATCGATTGGTATTTTTCCAACCTTGCATCCTTCCAAAATTGTTGGCTAGCTTCTTCTTCATAGGTGGAAGGTTTATAATCAATTAGATTAGTCACCAAAGTTTCATAACGAGAATACCTCTTTGGTCTCTTACTTTCCTTGAAGGAGCCACGTGGATCTGCATGTCCTTTTGCTTACTGCAAAGTGGATTTAAGCTATGTTGGTCTCTTCCTGATTTTAGGAACAACAACTGGGTCCACTAGATCACTAGGCCCTTCTATCTCTTCTTGATGATCAACAGGATGTTCCAAAGGATTTGATGGACCAAAAACTTATTTCTTGGGAGCTTCATGTTCTTCATCCTCATTAGAGTCCATGGGAACTTCTTTGGATTTCTAATAGGTCACATTTTCATCAAAGGTCACATCCCTGCTAAATTCAACTTTTTTTGTCCTTGAACATGTATATTACATGAATTTGATTACTCACTATAGGCAACAAATATTCCTTTCTTTCCTAAATTCTCTAACTTCCTTCTCCTATCTTTAGGTACATGAATATTCTTTTCTTCTTTTGATTTCAAGAACAACAACCAGGTATATCGAATCACTAGGCTCTCTTGGCTCTTCATGATCATCAAAGGGATGTTTTGAAGATTTTGATGGATTAGAACCTTCTTCCTTGGGAGCTTTATGTTTTTTGTCCTCATCAAAGTCCATAGGAACTTACTTAGATTTCCAATAACCCACATTCTCATCAAAGGTCACATCCTTGCTAACTTCAACATGTTTTTGTCCTGGAACATATATTGTACATGACATTGATGACTCACTATAACCAATGAATATTCCTTTCTTTCCTGAATGCTCTAACTTCCTTCTCTTATCTTTAGGTACATGAATATAAACATGACAAGCAAATAATATCAAATGACCAACCTCAGGTTTATATCTGGTGAATGCTTCTGCAGGAATCTTCTCTTTCAAGATTCAATTTCTATTTTGAATGTAGATGACCACCATAGATGCTTCACTTCGTAGAAACATAGGAAAGTCTTGATCGTGTATCATTGATTTAACAAATTCTTTAATAGTTATGTTCTTTCTTTCCACAAGTCCATTTTTTTGTGGGTTAAGGGACTTGTTACCGACCATTTTGTGGGTAATATTCTTAGGAGAATTTTTTTCTTTGAGATGGTCCTCAGCCGACATCTAGTAGCCCCTTGCAGCCTCCAGCTAGCCCATTGTGCCATTTTTTCTGCCACCTAAGCTAACCATGTGGTCCCTCACCCATCTGTCATGATTGTATGTTTGAAGGTGGGCCTCTCGAATCTAAAGGTATGCCTTGTCATTTGGAAATTGAGTATTGTAATTGCTTATCATGGACACTTCTAGGCATGGATTAATGGGGGGATTCGACAGAAAGAATGGGCTAGGTCTGTGCTTTGTCCCCTAGACCCTTTTAGGAATTAACCTTGGATTCTAATCTAGTGGGATCTCTTTTACTGACCATCTGGTTCCAGGGATGGTATTTCATGGGAAACCTCAATTTTGGTTGCGTGGTCCTGCTCCCATATATGATTATATTACCCTCTTTCCATTCATTACCACCCCATTCATCATATCTCCTGCTTGGGTACACATTCCTCCACTGGGTCCACATAGGGTTTGCTTCCCCCTTCCCCTTGCCCACATCTTGGGTCATGGCTTGGAAAAATCATGTATGGCCATATTCAACCGGAAATTGTACAACAAAATGCAAAAGATGGACGGGACAAATACATTTAGCACGTGGGAAAAAGCCAATACATGAGCTCTACCCCATGATCATAGCCATCACCTTGGTTCCTATAGGTTCTGTGAGCTTTCTTAATCATATAGGAACCCATGAGTATCCCAACCCTTAATAGATGATGAATCGCCCCACCTTAAAAGGGGGAATTCATTGTTATATCTTATACATCACTCTCTAACCCCTTGAGCCCCGAGCAGTCAATCAAAGAAAATCATAAAAAGGCAAAATACATAAAGGAAGGGTGGAAAAATAAAGGTCAGGACACCTCATGTACCATGATTGCTCCCTCCTATACATTATAAACCCAAAAGTGGGCTTCCCTCTTATTAGCTACCCTTGTACCCCAACATGTGATCTAGGGCTGCCCCTTCTCATCCCTTACTTCATTCACGATATGTGTCCCATGCCACCACCTTTTGAAGGCTGTACCTTGAATATTCTCCCCTTTAGAAGTAAAAACCACCTAGTAGGGTACTTGGTTAACCCTATTTGGAGTTTACGAGACATTGGCACATCCCGGAGCCCATTATGGAAGGGCATCCCATTATGAAGTCCCCACCTGTGGTCCATGATTAGGTTAGCTCATTTACTCGATTTCTCTAATGACTTGTTGTACTGGAAGATGCATTGGACCTTATGCAAGATTGCAGATGGTTTCCATTTTGGGTTTGGTCTCCCTATACGGGGTCCTAATCCTCCAGAGGGCTACATTTGCACATGTAGGGTGAACGTTGAGAGCCATGGGCATCCATAGCAATAAATTTCACTCCATGGATCCCCACAACCATTTAGAGATTTCTTGTGGTTCACTTATTGGAAGAGGAGGATGCACCTGATCCATCATGCCCAACTGGCCCTAGATTTACACCATACACTTAGCAGATGATCCAAGACTTGCATGATGATGTGGCATTACCTACACCATCATCTTAGCCCTTGCAAGTGATCTATAGGCATCTTCGATTTGTTTGGAGACCCATGAGGACATTTGTGTGACCCCATATGTCATTTGGAGCACCACAGGATATCACAAGGGGCCAACCCCTTGTCCATTACTTTTAAGCGTCCTATTCTTCATTGTGGCACGCATGGACCTCATTAGGCCTCTTAGAGGGCCATATGCCATGCATAGATTATTATTTGACCTATTGAGAAGCATTTTCATTTATGAGCTAGTTTGGTGGGCTTATCACCAAAAGTTAAATTATTAGAACATTATTTTATTTGTGGGGCTTATGTAGGTCAAGGAGTCTAATTCAAACCCCTAAGTTGTGTATAAATACAAGTGAGATGACCTCATTTGCTCATCATCACTTTGGTTTGGATCTCTTATCCCTCTTGAGATTTTCACACCTTTTCTAGAGGATCAATTGGAGCTTTATGGATGAGCTTTGATGTGTGGATATTGGTCTATCTTCTCTTGGAGCTTCTCTCTTGTTAATTGTGAATGTTGGATATACTCAGTTACATGTAAGTACACGCTTTTGGATGTTATTCTTGTTTACTTTTATCATATATGTTGGATTGATATTTTTGTTGTTCTAGGGCTAATTGTTGCATGCGTTTATTGCTTAAAATTGTTTGTCTCTATTATAGCATCTCTCAATGTATGGGCCATGTAATCTGAGAGAAATCTCCTAGGGGTAATTTTACCAAAGAATTTGACTTTGACAAGCCATTCCTTTTGCACATTGAAGTATAAAAGTTGCAAGGTTGCTTCTTTTTTACCTAGACTGCAAGAAAAGTGATGTTGAGGCCTCCTTCACTGGGAACCAAGAAATCCTACTCATATTCATCATAGACTCCATTCTCCTAAAGAGTAAGGCATTGATCTACCAAATGTGGTCACTAAAACTCATATTCTTTCACCTCCTTCAAGGTCTAGGCAAGTTGCGGTACCTAGGGCATCAATTTCCCGACAAGCTAGCCATCAAAAAATTCGATCTCCTAGGGTCTCCTGCACTGGTGTTTCTTCAAGCTCTCCTCCAATTTTGAAGCCATTCTGATGGTGGAGTTGGGAGAAAGCCCTAGCTCTGGGATCAAAACGGTTAGAAAATCAGAAAGGAAAAAATATTTTCTTATACTTGATAATTACTTGTGATGTTCTTCATTTGTCATTACGATTCTTTATATCTTCTTTCTTTTAGTTCATCAAGCAATGAACAAAGTGAAATCACATAAAAATGTGGACAATAGTTGTAGGCACTATGCCAAGGAAAAACCCCCATCGAGAGGAAAAGCCAGTAAAAATTCTCTTCCTTTCAATAATATTCTTTGAGACTCTTCACGCTAGACAAAAACCTTCCCTCCACACCAAGTCTTCCTCCCAGATCTTCGACCTCTCTTCTAGCAACTTTGACTATGTAGCAGCTTCCGACATGAGGAAACTTTCGACATCCACAAAACTTGGAAGACTTCGATCTCCCAATCTAGGGCACAAAACAGAGAGAGAGAGGCACCAAAATTTCATACTTCTTTTTCTCCTTAGAGTCCACCCAACGTGTACTTTGGCTTCCCGACTTCGTACTTTGCACTTACTAGCTTCCTTAGAGATATCGAACTTGCTTGAGATCAAGTGCTCCAAATGAATTTGACTTGCTTTTATTTATAGGCTTCAAGGGAGGTCAAATTGATGTCTTTAGGTTGACTTTATCTCTTCTAGGCCGACTTGATGTTGATGATACATAAATTATATTTGACTCAATACTTAACCATTTAACATGTTTCAAAAGAACAAAAAGGGTCTCTTTAAAGTACAATGACTCTATTGACTCAGAATAAATCCTAGAAGCCCTCAATGGGGACTTTCATCTAAAACATGGTGACCCAAGCATGAAACTCATGATTTAATAAGTCACAATAATAATAATAATAATAAATATTTTCTTTATTCTTTTGTTTAGTACATTATAAGATGACCCAAATACATTAAATGAAGACTGGACCTAGTTACATTTTCCAACAAAAACTTACCTTGCCATCCCCAAGGCTAGTACCTCATAGGGTCAAAACAACATCTTCAAGTGAAATTCTTCTTTTGATCCTTTCCCCCACCTTGTCTAGGATAATAATATCATTGGTTGCTACAAACTCTCCTCATACCCTAGATCGAGTCCACTTTGCCCCGTGTGGTCCCGCTCCTTTGAAAAGATCATTCATTAAGAACCATCCGGGATACCAATTCTAACAAGTATTTTAGGGATTAGGGAACTCCTTCACAAGTCTTATCCCATAAACCTAACCCTCAAATCCTCTCTTCTGTTCCCTAGAATGCATAGTACCTTGCTTAGAAAGCAAGAAAGCTCCATCCTTCGAACTCTTCTAGGAAAGGGTTTAGTTGGATCACTCGTATCCATTGACTTATTCTTCATTGGTGACTCCATACATACAGGGTCTCCTCCCATCAGTGAAAATCCGTAAATAGAAGGGAGCGTTAGTAGATCAGATCTTAGGATCTTGATCTTCTTTCTCTTCAAGTTTTCTACTTTAGCCTTGAATTCCATGAACTTGTCAAAGACTTCATCCTTAGTCTTCATGAAGTAAATCCATGTTTTGCAGGAGAAATCATCAATAAAGTGACATAGTATAAAGATCCTGCAAGAAATTTCACTAGCATTAAACCATATACATTAGAATGGATAGGATCTATAATTTCCTTAGATCTACTTCGCTTGTTGGAAAATGAGTCTTGGCATTCTTCCCAAGTGCACATCCTTTACATGCTTCATCATGCTCTACCTACAAATCTGGAACATCTATGATAATCTACTTTAAGGCTAGAAAGTCTTTATAGTGAAGGTGAGCATATCTTCTATGCCAAGGATCACATGGATTAATATCGTTATGTACAAGTGCTTGAGTAGGTTGTTTCAAAAGTCTATACAACCTTCCTTCATGAATTCCAATCACTCTAGTGAAATCTATACTAGAGCCTTTGGTCCAAACACGAACGATTCCATCAACTAATGCTACAGTATCTCCTTTATCTTCCAAGCATGAAATAGAAACCAAATTCTTCTTAAAACCTGATACATATAATATGTTATTAAGATGAACATTATCACTTGATTCTAGCTCAATGGATGTTTTACCAATTCCTTTGACTGCATAATTGTTGTTGTCTCTAAGTTCCACCTCTTATGATAATCTTCCTTCCATTAGACTTGTGAGGTTGTCTTGATCTCCTGTCATGTGCCGTGAGGCACAATTATCTACTAGCCATAAGTATTCACTATCTACATCAGACCTAGTAAGAGAAGAAAAATATAAAAAAACTTTATTATGTGGATCTTCATTCTTGGGTCTCTTTGGAAGTTCTTCAAAATATGTTGCGGGGGCATGCCAATTGCCCTTTCTCTTTTTATCATTGGATCTTTGAGGATAATCGTGTCTATAGTGACAAAATTTGTGACATTGATAGCATTGAAACTTTGACATATCTCTCTTTCCTTGAGGATCAGGTCTTCTTTCTTGATGTCTTCTTCCTTCATTTCTTCTTCCTCCATTTCTTCTTTGAAAACCAAACTTCTTTCTTCCTTCACCCTTTCCGAAACGTGTTGCATATGCTTGAGAGTCAACATCTCTGTATCTCTGAATCTTCCCTCTTGATACGAACCTTGATTCTTCTTGAGTACATGCAGTCCATAGTTTGTCAAACTTTGGAGCTTTTTTTCTAGCACATATTCCTATTGCAAATGAGTCCCATGATTCAGGTAGGTCATTAAGTGTTGTAGTCACTAGTTCCTCTTTGGGAATGATGTCTTCAATTGCTTGAAGTTGATCTCTCAATTGAGAAATCCTCATGAAATATGAGGCTATAGTAGCATTCCTTACTATTCTAACATCACGAAGACCATTCTTCAAACTCATTGCTTGCCCAATATTGTTGATAGTGTATAGTCCAATTAGGGCATCATACATTTTCTTTGAAGAATCAAGATTTGCGATAGATGGGATCAAATGATCTCTAACAAAATCTACAATGATACTTCTAGCTATAATATCATCTTTCTCAGATTTTAATTTCTCTTCATCATTTTCCGATTTGGTGACTTTGCCTTTCACAATACCCAAGAGATCTTCCCTTGAAAGAAGAAGACTAGTCGTTGTTTTCCAAGACTTCCAAGCTTGTAGCTCCTTGTAATTTGTTTTCTGCCTTCATATGGGAATGCATAGTCATGGATAAGCAAATATATTGTAGATATAGGTCTTCCTAAAATGCGGTCTCTTACCAAAGTTTCTTCAAGAGTTATCTCAATGTCCTTTTCGTCACCAAAGCTTTGATACCATGTTGAGTTTTTAAGTGCAATAGATACTAGCAAAACATTTATGAAACGCTGATAATTACTTCAAATGATATATATCTTTTTTTAACAATTCTAGTTTATCATTAAGAAATTACACTTTATAAATTCAACAATAAAACCATAAGGACAATAGAGATCACAATGCACAAAGAGAACACAAGATTTACCTTGGGAAAACCTTTATATAGTGTTCTGCCTTTGCGAATGGGTGTGTCTCTTCACTGGGGACGACTTGAGTTGAGGGAGGGTCGACTTGACTATTTTGAAGCCAAAAATTCAAAATTCAAATTTTAAAATTTTCTCTTTTAAACCTGACATGAAGAACATGTCTTACAAATTCTTTATTCATTACAAGGGCTAAAATATAAATTATGAAGACCGAGCATAGCTACAAATCAACAATTTCTTGTAGTAAACCTTGGTATGTTTCAACTTCAAAACATGGGAAGAAATCATATAATATGACCTATTAAGAAATATAGTCAATTAGTACCATGCACAAACATCCAACCATCCTAGTGAAATGTGGACATAGGTGTCAATTGTGGACTTTCCTCAATTTGATCATGGATTTTCCTTTGGATCCATGCATTTGCTATGCCACTGTGATATCTCCATACAATGCTTTTTGTCTTCCATGTTCCTCCATGTTGGTTTCCTTTCTGCTTCCATGTTGATCCATAGTAAGTTTGCTAACACTCATGTCCTATTGTAGCCACTATAACACCTTGCAAAGTTTTTCGCACTATGCATTCAAAATTTTGGGTCCCCTTGCTTTTACAAATTTTCATGACACACTCTTCCAAATATCCTGATCATCACAACATGCCATTCATGAATGAATCTTTGTCATGGATTTTTTCGGGTAATAACTCCTTTACTACAACTAAACTTGCAGGGTTGATGCTTTACTAAAGATGGTACTCATGCATCTTTTGAAGGCATGCTATAGTTTCAACGATTGATGCTTTGGTTACTTGGATGGAAGATTACCCAAATGGACTGAACTGCTGCACAATCATAGATTTGATGGAATTAATGCTGATTAGTGGCCTTGCAATAATCATTCATATGGCTAGCCCGAGGATCATCATATACTTCACAAATGACTAGATATGATAAAATTTCCTTCATTAAACAATCATGTTGCTTACAAAAGGATTTCATACCACCCATAAAGTAAGCAACTGTGGGGATAGACTTCTTCCTCTAGAGGGCGACTAGTCTAAATTGGTGACTTATTTTAATTGCATTTCCAACCTGTAACCTCTATTCTCAAATTGCAATTTGTGACTTATCGCATATTGAGGTTGCAACTTCCCTTCATCGCTGATCATTGACGCAATTCACAACAGAACCATCCTCCCCTGTCTTTGCTACCTGTGATTGCGATCTACGACCTACCCTCATTGCAAATCACAAATCACATTCACAACCTTCACCCATTCCTTCACTGCAAATTACCCATGCGATTTGCAATTTTGGGCCTCCCTTTGATCGCATCGCATCACAGGTTGATGACTATTCATCTTCTTGATAATGATTATCGGAATGATTTTCTTTCCTCAACCTCTGTTTAATAAAACTGGTCACCACATTCTATAAGTCATCAAATCATGATACAAAGCCAAAACAACCTTGCTTTCGGATCATACTAAATCTCATCATCTGATCACTGAGTGCTAACCCATTTGTAAGGGTACTACCTCAAAGCGTGAACACAAGGAAATTTCTAACAAAGATGAGTAAAAGCATAATACTCCCCATTGTAAGTGGCAATATGGATGGGCACATAGGTCTACAAAGACATGTTCTATCACATTGACTATTGATCTATTTGTCAACGACTCAGAGCATGTCCTCCACCTATATGCTACGAATCAACTACGAATAAAGGTTACTTGGGAGTGGGAGCGAAAATAGGGAGCATGAGCGATATTTTCAAAAGCCTTAGTTTGGGAGCGATTTGCCCATCGAAAAAAAGCATAAAAAACACAAATTGAACCATATAACAACAATCATCTAGAAGTTATAAGTTTCATCAACCATGTCCACATGTTAGTAACATAATAACATACAACATATTGAGTCTCATGATTCATCAATCTTAAAGTTTCAAGCTTTCAAAATTCAATATATAACATTTATGATCATTGATCACCAAGTTGTACTTATAAGCTGAGTGTAATCATTACAACAAATAATATCTATCATGAAATAAAATGTTATAAAATGAAATGAAATGAAACAACTTTCAACTTTCACGAAGCATCATATTCATAATTCATTACCAATAAGTTATAATTGCCAACTTCAAACTTCAAACTTAAATTGTCATATATTATTTACAAAAAATATCATAATAAATATGAAAGGGTTGACAGTTATAAAAACTACTATAAACTAGAAAAAACAAGTAAATCTATTATTTATTGCTAATGCTTGGGCCTCTTGCTCCCACGACAAATATCTAATTTTTTAGTCTTGTTGGAAAATCAAGATCTTTGTCATTAATATCACACTCTAAGCATTAATATCCAGAGGTAGTTTTGTCATTACCTCTGGGTCTGTATAGGGATCTTTGTCATTACTATCATCCTCTAAACATTAACATAAGATAGAAAAAACATAGCATCTCAAGTCAAGATTTTGTTTGAGTGATGGGTACATTTTTAGTAGGCCCATGATAGAGGAGTTCGACAACCAATGTCACTAACATCAAGGTACATAGAGGGATTGGTGCTCTTGATTAAATACGAGTTTCATACCCTAATACATGACAAAATCCAATGGAAACATTGCAATTCCCCAATCTTGAAATCTTGAAAAACTGACAAGTCTACTGGATTTTGAATGAGATCTTAAATTCTACTTTCTCTATATGAAACCCAATGAAGTCAAAACCACTCTCAAACATCCAGAGTCATTTCATGGTAATGTTAAAAATTTAAGTAAAAAATGAAAATGAAAATTAAAGAGAATGTCACCTTTAAGAATTTAACATTACCATGAATCCCATATCAATACTAGGACGATAGACTTGATCATTAAGCTGCCCTACTAAAAAATAATTGTTTCTTTGAAAAAAAATTGTATTTGAAATTTCCCTGTAATTAAAAAAAAAGAAAAGAGACTAAAGTGCTCCCCTATTTACTCAAAAAGCGAGGAGCCTTTTTTTTGAAAAGGAACGCACTCCGGAAATAGCTCCCAAAAGAGAAGCGATTCAGGAGCATGCTCCCGAGTAACTCCCCAGCAGAACGCGAATTGAGAGCAGGTTCATGGGGGGCGCTCCCCGCAACCCTGCTGCGAATAACAAGCTCAGTTGCCAATCCATATTATGAAACTCGGTGCAATAAAAAGGGCTATAGAAGATTCTAACGATACATCACAGAGGTGCCTTATTGATTTTATGACAATAGAGGTGCCCCCTGTACCTCGTAAGAATGGCTCCTCTCTATTCGCTCTGATTAAGTGGTGGCTATTGTGTACATTGTGCTTGTTTCTCAGATACTCGGCAAAAGTTTATTATACAAAGTCGCAAAATCCAGCAAGGAATCATTTAAGGGAAATCTCTGCTATGTTGTTATGGCTGCAAGCATAAATACTAGTCTAAGCTTGGAACAACTATCCAGGCCCAGGGATATATGCCAAATGGAGAGGTGATGAAAAATGGTATTGAATTCACACTCAAGTGCAATAGACGCATCACGAGATGGCTGCATTCATCACAGACCATAGACAACCTTTGACAAGGAAATCATTAAAGTTATAAAAGCATCAGATATAATTTTGAGGGTACTAGAATGCAAAGATTCTTTTGAAACTTGTGGGTATAGACATGCGGCAACTTGCGTTGAGAGTTGCTTATGAAAAACATTTGATTATTTGCATTGAATACACTAGCCAGGCATGAAATCCTCCCCAAAACGAGTATATGACAAATTCGTAGAAAAATAGAGCACTGCAATATGAGTTTGCTTCTGAAATATTACAGGTCATAGAATTCTGATAATGAAAAAATGTTTCACTCACATCTATTATTCTATCCACCGCAAGTTTAGTAACAACACTTACCACGCCAGCGAAAGCATTACTACGTTGTCTTATATGGGTATGCACCAAATTACATAAGGGAACGAGCGTAATCGTAAAATGTTTGTTTCAATTGTCTAAATTATTTTATGATATTGCAACATCAAATACCAACTAATTTCCTTGAAAAATCTGATTTCTTTTGATAGCATGAAAATTGTTTGACAAAACAAATAACTGAAATTTATTCGTATCTTTATAATAGTTTTCATTTGAATGCTAGGATGTTGTTTCCTTTTATTTGTATAGTCATATTGTCAAGCTGCAAACTTATTTTGTTCTTGGTAACCCTCATCCTTTCCCATCCTTTATATGATATAAAGAGTTATGTTTTTATTTTATGCTTAAAGTACTATTTTAGTTTTATCATTCAAATAATACGAGTAATTTGACATATAGATTTGTATGCAAATGGTTTGATATATAAAATTGGAAATAACTATAGCCTTCACATTGAATTCATTTGATCTTTTGCATGATAAGTAATCATTGATTAATTATTGTTTGAATTTTGATCTAAAGACATAGGTTGTTCTTCTTGAATTTACTCATTTTAAGTTCAAAATAAACTATATATGATTCTTTGGCTGCAATTTAAAGAATCAAGCAAGGCTGTGATTGTCTCACACTTACTCTTTTTTACATAAATAATTTCTAGCCTAATGAAACATAATGACCTTTTTGGTGAGTCAAATGTAGGCTAGAAACAAACAAAGCTTATTTTTTACATAAATAATTTATAGCCTACTAAAACATAATGGCCTTTTTGGTGAGTGAAATGTAGGCAGGAAACAAACAAATCATATTGTATGTGGGTCCTTGTAACTCCTAGTTTTGCAATCCTCCACAAGGAATCCCCCTTTTAGTTGAGTTGTATTCATCTTAGAAGAGTAGGGAAGTGGGAGCCAAGGAAATAGCGGTTCTCCTTTAGATTTTCCACCAATTATTTTTCAACATATAGTGTGATGAATAAAATGGTAGCAAGTATCTCCCTAGGTACCCCATAATAATCTCCATAGGTACATTAAATTTCTTGGTTGATTGCTTGGAATGAGACAAATCATTATGAGAAATGATTGCCTGGAAATTGAAGTGTCCACACTTGTACTTGTGGGTATTACTTTTATAGAGTGGATATGATGTTCTATCATGATGGGAGAGCATTCTTCTAGTTTTATGGAGCCACTTGAAGTTATTGGTTGTATTTTTAGAAGGAATTGATGAATGTCATAGAAAATACTTTTCTTATAAAGAGTGTTAAGCTTTTGGGGTTATTCCAAAAGTGATTTCTCCTTACTAAGAGAGCACCAAGGCTCCTATCTCCTTGGTGATGCTTTAAAACATATAGATGGTTTAGTTTTGGTGGATCCTTGTCCTTGGATAGAGTGATGGTATAGTGCCCTTACCTCCATGGTTGTTACCCTAACCGACATGTTGACTAACCATTCAGTGCACACAATGGGGGAATCAATTACTTGACTAGGCAAGGTGTTATAGCTCTGATACCACTTGTTATAGATCTAACCCAGAAATATTATAGATCTGATATGAAAATATAAGACAATGCCAATAAACCCAGAAATAATATGAAATGATTCTTTATTGATCAGACCCTTAAGGTAGGGCAACACCATATATTCACTCCTTAAGGAAGGAGAACACTCCACAAGCCATATGCTTGTTCATACAATATTCCTTGATACAATTCCTTGACCTCTCTCCATGTAGAGTCTCTAGCTTCTATATAGGCCTCATACATACAATACCATGGGTCATTACCATGGTTCCCTCATACCATCAAACTAATACCATGGGCCCATTACATTATTACTAACTACTTGTGGTCCCTTACATGATCTGGGTTAACCACCTTATTTATTAATATGGCCCATCCCATTATTACATTATTACCTTGAGTACCTCCCTTTGTACCCCATATTATCCCCCCTAGGTATATAACACAAGGTACCTGCCTAGGAGTAGGAGCACTAGGTGCTTGTAGTAAGGCTTTTAGCCCTGGGAGCTTGGAACCATGTGATACACACCTTGGGGGTTGGACACTTGACTTTATGATGCGTGGGTTGAGGGGCATATTTCATGGAGGTTGAAGATGGATATGGACATATATGTTGTAGAAGAACATTATCACTTTATGACCACTTGGGCATACATGAGAGTAGCACTAGGCACACATGAGGGAATGTGGTAGATAGCTAGAGGAGGAAAGCCTTGCATGAGGGTACTTGGATAACATACAACAGTGGAAGAGGGAGTGTTGGACTAATGTCATGTTAGAGTGTGCACCATCCTAGAGGAGTGCGTTAAGCCCAAAGTGGATCATGCTTCAATTGAATTTCACTTTGGAGGTTGGATAAAACTTGTTATGACACATGTATATCCTTGTATTATAGAGTGCTCCATGTGGAGTTGCCTTGTTAGATGTCATTATTTTATGTTAGCCTCCCTCAACTACTTGTATATATAATTGAGGAGAGGGCTCTTGTATTCATTATCAACATTGCACTCTTCTTTTTACTTGCCTTCAAGACATGACAAGTTCATTAGAAAACCCTAGTAGTTAGGTTCTAGGTTTTATGAGGGAACCCTAGGAGAAAGATGATAGGGTTCACGAGGAAACCCTGGGAGAATATAAGGGAAAAAGGTGAGATATTAGATGTTCTTAGAGATATGCTCTTGCTTATGCTAGGCTTTTCTCCTGTGATCACTAGAGTTTGTGCTATAGATGTAAATACTAGGAAAGAAGATGATATTGAAGAAGATGATGGTTGTTTTGGTTCTTGTTATAGCAATAGGGTCTCTACCATAGTAAATGAGATGGAAAGTGGAGCTAATGTTTGGCATGATTTTGGAGCTTTGTTCTTTTGGGAAGGAAGGTAAGGAAAAATCATCGAGTTATTATATCTATGAGGTTTTGGTGATTGTGATGATTCTATTGGAAAATGCAATGTGGCAACTATTAACTCCAATTTTCCTTTAACCTTAATATTAACTTGTGAACTCCCCACAAAAAAACGAGCTGGTGCTGCGTGCACGTGCCTCCCCTAGGTTTTCTTGCTGCGCAGTAGTCTAGGCCTTCGACCTCCTTCCATTGCCCCTCTGAAAGCTCCACCGGAGGGGGTCGATCCACAACAGGCCTTCTCTGACTTAGTTAAATCACTGCCTCCACAACGCCCCCGTCCAGCAATTTCAAAATTCGTCAAGAAGCTGGATGTTCTTCAAGAAATTAACTTGCTTCTAGCCCTACCACGCATGGCTGCTTTGTCTCTGGCAGAAAAAGGACTCATTGGTCAATTCATGGGCTTCTGGCCATCTCCAAAAACTGTTCAAAGATGGGTTGAAAGGATCTGGTTCGACAAAATTCGAAGGAAAATATCCATTAGATTCTGCAGGAAAGGGTACTTCACCTTTCACTTTGAATCCATAGAAGATAAGGACTTAATATTTAGATACGGGCCCTATTTCATGGATTCCAGGGGCTTTTATCTCAATAAATGGACCCCAGATTTTGATCCTGAGCTAGATGTTCCCAGTGTTGTTCTGGTTTGGGTCCGGCTCCCTCACCTCCCTCTCCCTTGCTGGGGGGATGAATCGGTTCGTGCCATTGGGAATGCAATCGAGAAATATATTGATTGCAGCAAACCAAAAGAACATGCAAGCCTGTGCGCGGATCTGTGTTGAAGTGGACCTTGGTAAAGGCCTTCTTGAAGCCATCAAGCTCAAAGTGGACGATTGGAGCCATATTCAACAGCTGGATTATGAGCAGATCCCATTCAAATACAAGGTATGTCATGAATATGGCCACTTCGCCAATAGATGTACTAAGCTTATTGATGTAGAGAATGGTCAACAAGAGGAGCAATGGGAAATGGTTAAAAAAAAGAAGTTGGCCTCTTCAGCTAAAGCTCCCCCTGAAGCAGGCCCTTCAGCCTCTACTGCAGCTCATCCGACCCCTTCCTCTCCTGCATATTCTAAACCTCCTCCCCTCTCCCTTCCTCTATCCTTCCCTTCGTCCAACCCTTTCTCTATTCTACCCCCCCCTGAAAGCCATCTATAGGATCCTCCTCCCCCTTAAAGCCTTCCCCAAGACACCACTGGATCCTCTTTGCCCCTGATCATCTCCACTCAACCCTCTCTTGATCCTCCCCTCAATAGAATTACCAGGAGCTCTTCCAAATATCACGAAGGCACTAATGAATCATTTAAGAAACCTGGTCTGGGTAGAAAATTTGCCAAGCAACATCAGGATGAGAATGCACAGAAAGACATAGCAATGGGAACTCAGACACCCATAGAAACTTACATTCTGGGGCAATATGACAAAGAAATAACTAATAAGGACCAAGGGGGGCGAGCACCTCCCCATACTCTGCATGTCCAATAATGAAAATCCTGTCTTGGAATAGTAGGGGACTTGGGCACCACTCCAAGGTAGCAGCCCTAAGAGATCTTATACAAGAAACAAAGCAAGGCCAGTAGGAAATGAGTGGAATTATCGAACAACAGAGGTAATATAAAGGCAGCATCAGTGAAGCAAGAGGAGCTTCAGGAGGAATAGTAACAATTTGGAACCAAAGCATATGGAACTGCAATTCAGAAACTGTCAATCAACATTGGATCAAAACAGTCTTGGAAAATAAAGTAGATAAGCAAATTATAATAATCTACAACATCTACGTGCCTAATCATTTCAGAGACAAGGAGTGTTTTGGGCATGATCTAAAAGCCAACATAGATGCAGAAGAAAACTCTAACATCATTTTGGGAGGCGACTTCAATCTTATTCTCCATGCCAATGAAAAAACAAGAGGTAGCTTCACCCCTGATCCATACAAAACTCATTTGGAAAATATCATGCAGGATCATGATCTTATGGAAATTGCTCCAAAAAACCAAAGATATACATGGAATAATCGCATGAGGGGTATAGGTAATATTATGGAAATATTGGACAAAATTCTCATCAATGTCTTGCTTCTTTCTACTTTTTCTGTTGGATATGCCAACATCCTGATGTGTTCAGCCTATGATCATTACCCAATAACGCTCATGCTAGAAAACCATAGCTCTCTCAGGCCCATTCCTTTCAGGTATAGTTCCCTTTGGAACGACATTCCAGCAGTTGCATAAACAGTCTACAATTCTTGGAACCAGCACGTTGAAGGGTCCCCTGGTTTCATTTGGGAAACCAAATTAAGAAAAACAAAACAGGCTATAAAAGAATGGGCTGAAACCAGTTATAAAGAACCTAAGAAGGTAAAAAAGGAGATTAAGAATAACCTTGATAATATCCAAGGAGCAATAGAGGAACACGACCTCTCCCAAGAGAACAAACAGCAGGAAAGCAACTTCTATTTATAGTTGTGTCGAGCAAATAGAGAAGAGGAATTAAAATGCAGGATAAAATCGAGGCAACTTTGGTTGCAAGGGGGAGACAAGAACTCAACATTTTTTCACAACTACAACTTGAAAGATAAGGAACAACGTAAGCTCCATCCTAGATGTCGAGGGTAATCGACAAAGCACACAGGATGCTATTCGAAGGGTTGCTATAGAACATTATCAAGATCTCCTAACTAAAACAAAAGAAGAAGAGGATTACACAGAACTGTTACAACATCTTCCTACAGGGATAAGTAAGGAAATGAATGATAGTCTAAATAAGGAGATTGATGAGGAGGAAATCAGAAGATCGATCTGGACACTCCAGCCTGATAAAGCTCCAGGCCCAGATGGCTTCCTCATTTGTTTCTATCGAGCATTTTGGGCAATTATAAAAAAATATTTGATAAAAATGCTCAAATGGATCCAACGAAAGGGTAAAATAGGGGGATACACCAATGCTACTCATCTAGCACTCATCCCCAAAGAAAACCACCCCTCTTCTTTTGCTCTATTCTGGCCCATATCACTCTATAACTCCTATAAAATCCTTACCAAAGTTATCGCTTCTCGCCTTAAACCTTTTCTTCCTTCTCTCATCTCTGAAAATCAAGGGGGGTTCCTGGCCAATAGACAAATAACTCATTCCATTCTCCTTGTATAAGAAGCCATTCACTCGAGTCAATCCAGAAATGGGAAAGGGTTTATCCTCAAACTTGATCTAGCCAATGCATTTGACAGAGTAAGACACTCATTCCTCTTGGCCGTTCTGAAGAAGATGGGATTTTTTGCAGGCTTTCTAAACCTCATCAAAGCTTACATTTCCAGGCCCTGGATCTCCCCTGTTAATGGCAGACTAGGAGAAGCTTTCCAATCCTCCTGTGGTCTAAGACAAGGTTTCCCTCTTTCACCTTATCTTTTTATTTGGGAATGGAGTCAAGAATATAAATCACTCACAATTTGCTGATGACACTTTATTAATTAGAGGGGCATCCACCACAATAGCCGGACACTTCAAGTCTCTCCTAGACAAATACATGAGATACTCTGGTGGTTTGGTTAATCAGCTGAAAAGCTGCATTTATGGTTGGAATACAACAACACAGGTTCTCCACAATATTGCCAACACTTTTGGAGTCTCATGCAATTATGATTGGACTCATTTCTGTTATTTGGGCATGCCTGTAAGTGCAGGTCCCTTGAGGGCAGAAGTCTGGGACACTATAATCGACAAGATGAAAAGAAAAGTGCACCAGTGGGGCTCCATTTGGGTCAACCCAGCTGGTTGCCTCATTCTTCTTAAGTCAGGTATATCTTCTTTGCCTCTATACCAATTCTCTCTTCTACAATCTCCGACCTCCTTTCATTATAAAATGGAAGTCATCCTCCGCCAATTTTTGTGGCAAGGAGGGAAAAATGACAAAAAGAAGTTCAATTTGATTAATTAGAAGTAGGTAAGTCAGTCCCAAGACCGAGGAGGTCTTGGAATCAGATCCCCCAAATTTCTCAATTTAGCTTTCGGAGGCAAAATTGTATGGAGACTCATAACCAACCTTCCTGCCTGGTGGAAAAGGGTGCTGGAAATTAAATATTTAAATTTTCCAAGGCAACAACTTCTTGATCAAGATATCCCCAACAGAGATTCTTCCAAAATTTGGCACTTATGCAAAAGAGCAATTCCTCTAATTGCTCAAAACACTTCAAAAATTCCCAAGGGAGGTGCAATCATCAATATTGGAGTTGAAAAAATCATGGGTCAACAACCAATAAACAGACAAGTTGGAGTCAATCCTATTCTCTCTTTTTTTGAAAGAGTAGGCAAACATCATCTAGATTAGATCTCCTAGTGGGATCCTTACTCCCTTCTATGGTCTGGTTGGTCTTTCCTAGCCATACCCAATGACCTCAATGCAAGCCTTTCTTCCCTTCAATCTCATTTCATAGTATAGCTCCTGTTAAAAAGAATGATTTAGATGGGTTTCGCTGAGATCCATTTGGATCTATTTACACCATCCAAGCTACCCACCAGTACATCTGCAGCAATAAATATCCCATGCCAATCTGGAATCACTGGAAGGTGGTTTGGAAATCTAAGGCCCTTCCAAAAATCAAAATTTTCCTCTGGACTCTTCTTAAGGGGAAAATCCTAACGGCTGAAAATTTGCAAAAGTGTGGCATCAATGGTCCTTCTCGCTGTCCCAACTGTCTAGCTACCGAGGATCCATTCATCACCTCTTTATTGATTGTCCCTTTGCCATCGACTGTTGGAGAAACTTATCCCATAACAACCAAATGCAGTGGAGCAATCAAAACACTATAGGAGAAATTCTTCATAAATGGAAAAAGAATTATCCCTGGCAGCAAAGGAAGAATAACATATTGAAGAGAGTCTGGGATACCCTTCCCTACACTATGTTATGGAACACTTGGCTGGCTCAAAATCGCAAAGTTTTTAAGGACAAGGGTTCGACCATTAGAAGTCTTTGCAACAAGGCAAGGGGTCTCACCCTTGAAACTATCTCAGTTAAGAATCAGAGAAACATAGACATCACTGAACTCAACGTTGAAGAGTGAAGTTTCATTGGATACTTGTTGGATAAAAACAACAACAATTAGATTGGCAACACTGCTAGTAACAAACATAATAATGTTCCTCATAACTGGAAAATTAGATTAAAGGAAGAAGAGTTTGAAGTTTGGATTAAAAATTGCAACAAGCATATCTTTTTTTTGATGGGGCTTCAAAGTTGAATCCCAGAGTTGTTGGAGCAGGAGGAGTTATTTTTAATGCTAATGGGGACAACATTCTGTTTTATGAGTGGGGACTTGGCCACATTTCCAACAATAGGGCAGAAGCCTTGGCCCTTTACCAGGGACTCATACAACTTAGAAAACTTGGTATAGACTCAACCCTGATTTTTGGAGACTCGGCGGTTGTTATCAGTGCAATGGTTCAGAATAGGGAATCCTCCAACGCTCTTCTTCAGCAGTCTATCAATCGATGCCAAATTATAGGAAAATCTATGCCAGATTTGCGCTTCCATCATATTCTGCGCTCTCTCAACAAAAATGCTAACAACCAAGCCAACAAATCATGTGCCACGCCATTGGGTAACCTAGTTTGCAACGACGTGGAGACTCTATAATATTTGCCATGACAACGATCCTTTATGTCATCAAACAGTTTTTCAATAAATATGAAATTCCTGACATGTTGGAATGATCAAAGATCCATCAAATCCTCTTCGTGACTAAGATCCGCATAAGGATATGGCACTCACTAAAAATCCTCAATCACTCGCTCCTCGTTAGTCGATCGATTGTCCTGCTTCCCACCAGCCATCCCTCCCCTGCTCTTCCAAATCACCTCCCTGATCTTCCCTGTCCCTTCTAGGTTCTCCCCTCAAGTCCTGTGACTGCCCTTCCGAGCTCCTCCTCTTCTTTATATTCCCCTCCTATTTCCCCAATTCACACCCTACCATTTTCCTTTACTGTCTTTTTGAATCCCTGGTCCACTCCCTCATTCTCGTGTTATCTGCGACCCTCGTTTTTTCTTTCGATTCAGATTACTCTCCAATCTCTAGAACCTGCGAGCTCTCTTTTCTTAGCGATCCTACATTCCGGCAGCAACTCCCGTTCATGCCATCAAGTGCAGCGACTCAAGCCCATTCCCTGGTTCACTCAGTTTTTTTAGGCTTAGCAATCTTCTACACCTATGGCGAGGAGCGAGGATTGCCTCCATTGCGCCGATCTTCAAGCAGAGTTAGAGCAATTACAAGCCTAGCAAAGGATCTTGGACAACAAGATTGATAGCCAATAGGCGATCATGGAAGCAAAGATTGATAACCAAAGCCGACTTATTAAGGAAAAATACAAAGCTGACATAAATTTGTTCCTGCACAAACTCTCTTCATTGCATGCGCGGTTCAGACAACTATCCAACAGATGTGCTCATGTGGAAGAATCCATAGAAATACTGAAATACATGATGGAAAAGAAAAACGTAATACCGACAAGCTCTTCAAGTATCAAGCAAGCTAGAGAAGATGATAAGCTTGAAGAATCGACAACGAGGCATATTAGCCACATCAATATAGATTGACGATGCTTTGCAAATGTTGTTTTTTAGTGTTTCAGTTTGTTAGGATTTATTTATGTTTAGTCTTTACTTCAAAGCCTAAAAGGCAGGAACAAGGAGGATTTTGTTATTGTAACTCCTACTCCTAGCATCTCATGACAACTCATTATGTATCTCAGGGGAACAACCTTCTCCTTTTTTTTTGAAATATAATACAACAACTCATGATGTTAAAAAAAAAAAAATTAGCTTGTGAACTTAGTAATTCTTCTTGTGTTCTTTATTTAGAACTTTTCATCAAACAAACATCAAGAACAAAAATAATAACAACAGAGGACACAAAAATTAGGTTCTCAGCCATGGAAAATATCCTCTAATGGGAAAACCCAGAAAAACTCTTCTCTTCTTATATAATATTGAACTTCAAATGAGATAACAAATACCCAAACCCTAGATCAAGTCCTCCTCCAAGTACCAAGTCAGACCTTCCAACAAGTCCTTCCTTGATCTAACACCAACCAACTTCAAACTACAACTTCGACCTCCCAACTTCAACACTTCTACTTCAACTTGCAACTTTAGCCCTATTGATGTTGCAGAAACCCTACATCAACCCTTCAAAAGGTCTTCCTTGATCAAGATAGCTCCTTCTAAGGTCAAAAAATTCAAACCAAAATATCTTTATCTCCTTGCTACATAATACTGCAACTTAGATCTGCAATTTCAACCTTCTTGGAATCTACAAAACCCTAATCCTTCACACGTGTGAGAGAGATAGAGCCCAAAAACAAGATTTTCATCCTTTTTTTCTTCCTTTAGACCTTTGTTATATCCTTTTCTCCTACTTCCCAACTACAGATCGAGCTTCCTTCATGTGATTTAACTTATAAGTGAGTGTATCCAAAATGAGTTTAAATTGCTCCTTTACATAACCTTTCCAAGGGGTCGAATTGCCTCTTTTAGGTTGACTTGAAGCTGCTAGGGCTGACTTTTACTTTTGGAGTTTCCAGGACTTTCTAGAGTAAAAAATAATTATTTTTACAATTACATTTTTCCCGGAAGGGTCTTATAAACATGATGTTGACTTCTTTGATTCATGAAAATAAATCCTAAGACCTAACAAACCTTAGAAGCATGAAGAACATGCTCTTACCTAGAATACCATCAATACCAAGCATGAAACCCATGCTTTAATGATAGTAGTTTTTTCTTTTCTTCTTTCGTTTGTTACAAAGGATACATATTGAAATGAGTACAACAACAATTATGAAGACGGAAACTAGCTAGATTTCCAACACTTCCTCTTAAATAGGAAGGTATTCATAATTGTACAACCAATACAACATAATTCTCAAACTGAAGTATTATCATAAGAAGATTCAGATTGATGAGCCAATTGTTAGCATCATCATTATGACCAACATTGTCTCTGAGGCCTAACTAGACAATATCTGCTTCATTCAAGAACATTATGCTGGGAGGATTTACATGTGATATCACACTACCTCTACAAGGCACATACACCATCTGGATGTTCACAAGGTATGTCCTTTTAGGACTATTCTTACCTTGGATTTCTAATCCTAAATCCTTAAAGAATATTGGTCCTCTTTGACCACTCTTATCTTGGATACTTGTCCCATCCTGATCTGATATTCACCCTATTAGTGACATCAGTTAAAGATTTATCGTTTTAAAGGTATTACAAACTCATGTGCTGGTGTGTGTTCTGTGTTATTGAAGCAATGGATCGATCAGATTGCCAATACACAGACGATAAAGTGGAAACACAACAGAGAAATATAGTAAGCAAACACAAAGACACAAGAATTTTAATAAGGAGTTCACCCTATTCTCCAGGGCTACATCTCCAGTCCAGATTTCAGTGGTGGCCTTATTTTATTGTGCCTTTAAGCAGAGAATTACAATACAGGGACTCAATTTGAGTTCTCCTGAAGCAGGTTTTGCTTGGCAGGGTGGTTCTTGGATTCCCCAAGCCACTGGAGTACACAGACTCTTCTTCTTCCTACCAGCTCTGTGACCTTCTGGTCTATAGTGGAAAGATCCAAATGTGGTGCTCAGTCCGGACATATTCCTCTATGGGATGGATTGAATCTCTCAAGCTCTCTGGTGCTCGATGCTGCCTCTGGTCAGCTCGACCCTTTGCCTCTTTATGCTTTTGCTTTACTGCCTTCTTCTCTCATTTCTGTCTCTCAGTGTTCAGTCCTCCTCTTGGGGTTTGTTCTAACTAACTCGACTTCATTGATTGTGTATTCTGTCTCTGTTCATGATTTTTAGCCATTCGAACTCATGCCTGATCGGCTCCTCTTCCACCTCTGTCGATTCACCTTCTGTAGTTACACTTGGAGTTCCTTGTTCAGCGTCAGCATGAACGCTCAGGGAGTGGCCACTTGTCCTTCTCTAAACAGTGCCAGCTTGCTTTGTCGGTTCATTTCTTTAGTTACGCCGTGGATGAAGTCTTTCCTCCATCGTGGTGGTCAAACATATTCCAAATCTTTACAAATCGCGGTGTATTCCTTCGTCGATTCCGCTTCCTCCATCGGGCTTAATCTCAGCCTTTCGATCTAGGGCCTCCAGATCCGATGCCATACGAACGTCCTGCGTGATTGACTTGCTCGGCTAATAACACACGATTAATGATAGTTTTCTCTCACCTCTTCTTGCCACGCGTCGATCTTTGAGTGGGATCGCTTCGCTTCCATCCAAAACCGCTTACCATTTGAGGGTGCCCCGATCAATACCGTCGGTTTCTAGAGCGCGGGTCCCGCCTTTGTCTTTTAGCGCTTTTGCCTTTTCACCTGCGGTTCTCTGGTTCTCGACACGACCAAGTGCTTAAGGCTCCCCCATTTTGGCCCTGTTCACCCAGCGATGAGCGATAAGCGCTAATTGCACATCAAAATCCACCTCCTTTTCCCGATCCGGGGCTCCCAGGGGCCATTTTGACCTCCTGCGCAGTCTCCATGGGCCTTGGTCAACGCTCTTTGACTGAGGTCCTCGTTGTTCCATGTTGGCTGCCATTGCCACTGGTTCAGGGGTGTTTTTGATCGCTATTTTGGAATTTTTAGAGATTTGTCCCGACTTGATACAATCATGGTTCTCTGACAGTTTTTGATGGATCGAATTCGGATCACGGCCTTCCCACTGAAAAAGCTTTTGGACCATCAAAAGTTGGTTTTCGTTCAAGCATCGACTAAGTAAGGATATTGCTGTCTCACTTGTCCAATCCCAATCCACTTTGCACTGCTCAGGTTCGAACCTTTGAGTTCAATTCTGAGGTACTCAACATGTCCTTTGCGTGTCGTCCTTACCTTCCTGTCCAAGACTGTGTCTTCCTGCGATTCATTAAGATATTCAAGTAGCAGGTCATCAATAGAAGGCAATTGACTTTGCTCTTTAGGATCCTCAATCATTGAAGGTTCAAACAATCTCAAGTAATCTGCATTTATGTTTGAGTAGATGTACATGTAAGCTGGTAGATCAAGGCGAAAAGCATTTTCACCAATCTTCTCAAGTATCCTAAAAGGTCCATACCTGATAGGCTTTAGCCTTTTACCTTCCCCTTGCATCCCATCCTTGCTGATATATAGCTAGACCTGGTCTCCAACTTGAAAACTATGCTCCATCCGATGCTTGTCATGCCTACCCTTGTATTTGGCTTGGCTCTTTTCCAGGTGTTCCTGTACTGCCTGGTGGATCTCTTGGATCTGTTCAATGAACCTAGTTGCCTTGTCCACATCACTGTGTCCATCAACTGTGGTATCTTTCCCAAAGACAAAATACAAAGGAGACTGCGGTATGAATCCAAAACAGGTCTCAAAAGTAGATCTCTGTGTAGGAGAGTGTTTGGCTCTGTTATAAGCATGCTGCACATAACACATATGTTCATCCAAAAGCTTAGGATGTTTGCTGCAATATCCCCTGAGTAACTGGATCACTGTCCTGTTAACTACTTCTGTCTGGCCATCAGTTTGTGGATGAAAAGCTATGCTTCTATTCAGTTGGGTGTCCATCAGTTCCCACAGACTTGACCAAAACTTACCCACAAATCGGGTGTCTCGATCATATACAATAGAAGTGGGTAATCCAAAATGAACCCATACATGTTCAAAGAATAATTTTGCAGTTTGTTCAACTGTAATCTGTTTATTACAAGGTATCAAAATACACATTTTGCTGAACCTATCCATAACCACATATAGATAATCATGACCTTTCCTAGATTTAGGCAGTCCAACAAAATCCATGGAAAAACTTTCCCAAGGGAGAGAAGGAACTGGTAAAGGAGTGTACAAGCATAGTTTTCTATTGTTGGGCTTGCTTTTAGCACACATAATACACCCTCTTACATATCTAGAAACTGTCTCATTCATTTTCGGCCAATAGCAGAATCTTTACAGCTGTGCAACTGTTTTACCTACCCCAAAGTGACCTGATATCAGAGAAATGTGTGCCTCTTTAATTATCTTTACTCTCTCAGTTTGTGGAATGCAAAGTTTCCCACAATGATATAAGAGTTGGTCCTTCACATGATAGTCCAATTCTTCTACCTTTTTTCCTTGAATCAAAGTTGCATATACATCTTTAAAGTCCATATCCTGAGTATATTGTTCTATGTAGCTTTCATGTAGCACATAATTATGCTTAAGTATGGTAGATGCATTTATAATGGGTCTAGATAACATGTCTGCAACCTTGTTGTGTATGCTCTTTTTATATCTAATGACTAGATGAAACTGTTGTAGAAAACCCATCCATCTATAATGCCTTGATTGCTGCAGCTTAGTTTGGGAGTGTAGATATTGAAGTGGTTGATGATCAATATGTATTACTGTCTCTTTGCCCATTAAGTACTGTTTCCACCTTTTCACACTCTGAACTAATGCATACAATTATTTATGATATGTAGGATAGTTAACTATTGCAGGATTAAAAGTCTCATAATGATAACATATGGGTTTACCATGCTGTATCAACACTACTCCCATGGCATATTCATTGGTATCTGTTTGGATTTCAAACGGTCTTTGTAGATCAGGTAGTGCTAATACAGGTTCTATACTAATATTTTCTTTCAAGGCGTCGAAGGCTTTTTGATGTTTGCCTCCCCACTGAAACACCTTACTCAAGCATGTAAGGGAGCTGCAATTGAGGAAAAATTAGAAATAAACTTCCTCCAATATTGTGCTACTCCTAAGAAGCTTCTCACTTCTGTAGCAGACTTGGGTTTAGGCCAATTTACAATGACTGCCACTTTAGAGGGATCTATTTTCAATTCACCTCCCCCTACTATATGACCCAAATAATTTAGAGATGTTTTGCCAAATTCACATTTTGAGAGTTTAACATAAATTTTTTGTCTTTTCAAAACATCTAATGTCTGCTTAACATGATTTAAGTGTTCTTCCCATGTTTTACCAAAAATCAGAATGTCATCCAGATAACATAATAACAAAATCATCAAGAAAAGGCCGGAGTACATCATTCATTAATCTCATGAAAGTAGCAGGAGCATTGGTCAAGCCAAAAGGTATAACTATCTACTCATACAATCCCTGCTTTGTTTTGAAAGTAGTTTTCCATACATCTTGCTCTACAACTCTGACCTGATGGTATCCACTGTGCAAATCCAGCTTGGTGAAATAAACAACTTCCTTCAATTGATCTAAAAGATCATCTATGTGAGGAAGGGGATAACGATTTTATTGTAACTTCTTATTCAATGCTCGGTATCATGCACATTCTACGAGCCATCTTTTCTCTCAACAAAACGATTGGTGACCACATGGTGATGTGCTAGGCCTGATAAATCCCTTCTCGAGCAATCTGCACTGCTTCTTGATTTCAAACATTCTCTAAAGCAGACAACCTGTACATCCCAATGTTAGGCAATGGAACATCTTGCTGCAAAATAATATCATGTACTATTTCCTTTTTGGGTGGTAGACCTTTAGGTTCCTGAAACAATTTTTTCTATATCTGCTTGTTGCTGAGCATTACAACCCTCAAATTCATTGGTTCTATCAGGTTTCTTTTCCTTTACAACCCTTAGTAAGAATTGTTTGCATGAATTTATCATTATTTTCATCTGCCCAGAATTTATGAGAGTATAATTATTCTTGAGCTTGTGAGCTCTTACAAAGTATTTGATTCCATCTTTAACAAGTAGATACTTGTTCTCAGCTCTATAGAAAATAGCCTTCCTATCATACAAGTAAGGACTTCCTAAAACAATTCCACATATATCCAAAGGAATTATGTCTAACTCAACCTTGTCTACAAATGCTGACCCAAAAGAAAACTTGAGTTTGCACTGTCTAGTCACTTGTAGTTGTGCTTTATCATTCAACCATCCTAATGGGTATGGTTTCTTGTGAGGTGTAGTTGCTAATCCCAATTTCTTTAAAATTGCTTTAGAAATCAAATTTACTTGTGAGCCACCATCAAACAAAGTATCAATCTTTTGATGTTTGGAAATAAATCAAATATGAAAAGGCTCATGTCTTTTTCTCTCATGTTCTTCATTGATAATAGTTTGAGCAAAATTACTAGTAGATGCTTCAGAATTCTTACCTTTTATACCTGTGGCCGCAATAATTGTTTCATCTCCCGAGTCTGACCCCAAATCTTTCTAAATAGCTGCAACAGTCTTCTTCTTCGTACCCTCGGACTTCTTAGGTCTCAGCTCTGGATGCAGAATCCAACAGTGCTCATCATCATGCCCCTCCGTTTTATAGTGAGTGCATGAAGCTTTTCCTTTCTATGCAGTGTTAGCCTTCCTTGCTTTCCACTTCTGCTTTCTTTTCTCCTTGCTCTTGCTTACAGTGGGTTGAGATGGTCCCCCAAATTCTGTATTTCCATTTTTTCGTCTAGCTTCTAGATGAGTAGCTTGTACAGATACCTCATCTATACTAGTGGGATTAAACATGAGGATGGTATGCCTCATGTAGCTATGTAGACCACCAATGTACTTCAAAAGGGTCTCTGGTGAGTCTAATGTGATACTCAACATCAATGCTCTCTTTCTGAATTCTTGAGTATACCCTTGCACACTTTTCCCTTTCAACTGCCGAAGAGTTTGCCAACTCATCATGGCTTGTTGCATGTAGGCCAATGGATAGAACTTCTTTTTGATTGCAGCAAAAAATTCACTCCAGACAGAGATGGTCTTGCCATGTTTCTTCATATCAGCTTGGGTTCTGCCTTCCCACCGAACCAAGGCAGTGCCTCCTAGGCGTAAGCTTGCCAGCTGAATTTTACTCTTGTCTGAGTTGATGTTTTGCACTCTGCAATACATATCAATTTGTCTAATCCAATTGTCCAACTTTTTAGCATTTAGCTCTCCATCATATATAGGAAAATCAAATTTAACATCTAGCTTAATCAAAGATGGTTTCTTATTATGCACAGGGCTACTAGGAGGTGTGAGAAAGCTTTCTTCTTTCCCTTTTACTTTTGAGTGGTCATGGGAATGAGACTCATCTTCTTCTTTATCTTGTTTAGAACTTGATGAATCTTCATCCTTATGCTTTCTAAAGTCCCTATACATTTCTTCTACCATAGACTTTATAGCTAGGAAACTCTCTAGGAATTGAGGGTTTGGCCCCATAGAACCTTCCTATAACATTGTCTTCCGAGAATAGACTCTCCCAATTTCAGGATTAGTTTCGACCAACTCTCCTTCTCCTAATTTGAGCTTTGATCTAATGAGAATTCACAGCTAAACCAACACAAGCTTATCTAACCTTAAAGCCTAGAGCTCTGATACCACTTGATCTGATATTCACCCTATGAGTGACATCAGTTAAAGATGTATTGTTTTAAAGGTATTATAGATTCATGTGCTGGTGTGCGTTCTGTGTTATTGAAGCAACGGATCGATCATATTGGCAACACACAGACGATAAAGTGGAAAGACAACAGAGAAATACAGTAAGCAAACACAAAGACACATGCATTTTAATAAGGAGTTCACCCTATTCTCTAGGGCTATGTCTCCAGTCCAGCTTTCAGTGGTGGCCTTTTTTTATTGTGCCTTTAAGCAGAGAATTACAATACAGGGACTCAATGTGAGTTTTCCTGAAGCAGGTTTTGCTTAGCAGGGTGGTTCTTGGATTCCCCAAGCCACTAGAGTACACAAACTCTTCTTCTTCCTACCAGCTCTGTGACCTTCTGGTCTACAGTGGAAAGATCCAAATGTGGTGCTTATTCCGGACAGATTCCTCTATGGGATGGCTTGAATCTCTCAAGCTCTCTGGTGCTCACTGCCTCTGGTCAGCTCGGCCCTCTGTCTCTTTCTGCTTTTGCTTTACTGCCTTCTTCTCTAGTTTCTGTCTCTCAGTGTTCAGTCCTACTCTCGGGGTTTGTTCTGACTGACTCGACTTCACTAACTGTGTATTCTATCTCTATTCATGGTTTTTAGCCATTCGAACTCATGCCTGATCGGTTCCTCTTCCGCCTATGTCGATTCACCTTCTGCAGCTGCACTTGGAGTTCCTTATTCAGCGCCAGCATGAACATTGAGGGAGTGGCCACTTGTCCTCCTCTAAACAGCGCTAGCCTGATTCGTTGGTTCATTTCTTCAGTTACGTCATGGATGAAGTCTTTCCTCCACCGTGGTGGTCAAATGGATTCCAAATCTTTACAAATTGTGGCGTATTCCTTCATCGATTCCACTTCCTCCATTAAGCTTGATCTTAGTTGTCCGATTTGGGGCCTCCAGATCTAATGCCATATGCACGTCCCGCGCGGTTGACTTGCTCAGCCAATAACGTGCGGTCAACGACAATTTTCTCTCACCTTCACTTGCCACGTGTCAATCGTTGAGTGGGATCGCTCCGCTTCCATCCAAAACCGCTTACCGTTTGAGGGCGCCCCGATCAATACTGCTGGTTTCTAGAACACGGGTCCTGCCTTTGTCTTTTAGCGCTTTTGCCTTTTTGCCTATGGTTCTCTGGTTCCCGATGCGACCAAGTGCTTAAGGCTCCCCCATTTTGGCCCTATTTTCCTAGCGATGCACGATTAAGCGTTAATCGCACATCAAAATCCACCTCCTTTTTCCAATCCGGGGCTCCCAAGGGCTATTTTAACCTCCTGCGCAGTCTCCATGGGCTTCGGTTAGCACGCTTTGACCGAGGTCCTCGTCGTTCCACACTGGATGCCATTGCCACTGGTTCAGGGGTGTTATTGATCTCTATTTTGGAATTTTTAGAGATTTGTCTCGACCTGATATAGTCATGGTTCTTTGACAATTTTTGATGGATCCAATTTGGATCACATTCTCAAAGAGTTTCGGTACCTTTCCTTTCTTGGATGATTTATTCTCAAGGAAACCATAAATCCTTATCCAATCCTTTACCATTCTCTCTTCAAGGCCTTAACTTCGACTTACGACTGTCAGACTTGGTCAAATTCTTGACACAAAGAAGAAGATAATGCACATGTGATGTCAAACATCGCTTCCTCTCAACCAGAGAGGACATCCCTATTCTCATTTTGATTAGATGATAGATTGCTGCTCCTATTCAAGGAGACTCCTTTGCCCCTTATCAAAACTAGATGAGATTCTAGTTTCATTTCAATAGTGGAAGTCAATACCACAAGCCTAATAGCTTGTCTTCATGAGAGTATCAACTACTTGTTCTTCATAAATACACAGCTCACTCTTTCCTTTGCATCTCTTGCATCAAGCTTGCTTCCTTTCGAGGTATCATGGAGCCACCTTATCTCTTCAATCTTGTCAAAGGATTCAGGTCATCTCTCTTGCGCATCACTTTCATCTTGTCATAAAATATGACGGAAGTTTATTGAGCCTTTCCACACTTCAATTTGATCAAAGCTTCTGCATGAAAGTGATCTCCCTTGTTTACCTTCAAGTTATCTTCTTGCAATGCTACCTTTCAATCCTAAGATGAGCATACAATTTCCATGTATCAGATATTGAGCTTCCCTCAACATACTTCATACATTCCCAATATATAGTTGAACTTTCCTCAATGCCATCATGTATTCCTACAACATCCTTCTAGGTAGCAAAATAATATGTTACCCAGATAACCGACAATAATTAAAATTAGACTTACCTCATCATGATGACCTTCAAGTCCAATCAACATCCTCATGGTCGATCTCCATATGAATCTTCCTTCATGCATCAGAGTGTCGAGGATCAAACTTGATTACCAAGTTAGAACTTTTCTTCCGGATATTATACTGGATGTTTAATTATTTTACATATTCTACATAAAGTCTTAATCCTTTATTTATCCTTAAGTAAGTCAATTTATTCGCTTTTAAACAACACATAATCATACAAATCATGCTACAAGATTCTGTACATATTAATCTTATCGAAGAGTTACTTTCAATATACATTCGTGTGCTTCTTATTCCATCATCTAGATATATGTCTCATAATGTGCCTGCAACCTAACCCACTACATTCCTTTATCCCTTTAAAAAAGTATTATTTCCATACTATATGGAATGTATACTAAATTTGTCATAATAACTCTTCCAAGAACCTTTCAAAATTATGGTTCTTACATGATCATGACGATCCTCGTAAGAAAGATGACTACCTCTAACATAATGTTAGATTATGCCTAGATGAAAAATATGCAAAGTGGTCTATCTATCTACCTTTAAATACTAAATGATTTCTATAAAGAAACTTAACCAAGTAGACTCTTCATATGCTACTATCACATGCTTATCTCTATGATGTTATGTAAAATCAAGACTTTTATATAGTAAACAACAATGCATACTATCATAAAGGAAATATTAATATTCATAAAGAGCCTGATAGATAATGTGCCTTCTTCAATAGTAAATATCTTTCACATCTTCCTTCTTTGACTTTGTCTCAGGTTCTCCTGTTTCTTTAATTATGTGAGATTCACTTCTTTCCTTTCTTTTGTTGTTTTGTTGACTGGGAAGTCCCTCTTAAAGTGTCCATATTCATTGCACTTAAAGCATTGAACTTTGGACATATCTTTCTTCTTGGACTTTCCAAACTTTCCCTTCTTTATCTTCTTGACTCTAGTTAGAAAGGCTTGAAACTGTTCATCTGATCCAATGCCATCCTTTACCTTGATCCTATATTCTTCCAAAATGCATTGAGCCCACTACTCAATTTTGGTGGCAATGCATTTAATACACATATGATCATTTCTGAATCAAAAATTGTCTCTCCAAGCCCTTTTAAATGATCTCTTAATTGAGAGATCTTCATGAGAAAGGATGCCATGTCCTCATCCTTTGATTTCTTCATTTTATATAGCTTATTCCTCAAATACATTTTTTGTCCTGATGTACTCACAGAGTACAAGTTCACTATCTTGTCATACATAGCCTTGTAAGTTTTCAAATTTTCAACTAATGGAACAAGAGGTTCCTTAATGGATTCAACTATGATCCTCTGTGCCCTTCTACGTTCTTGTACTTTGTTAGTTCTTGAGTCTTGTCTTTGCTAGGTTGGGTAATTTCACTGGTAATATATTCCATTACCTCATGTTCTATAAGAGGTAGGTCAATCCTTTTCTTCCATGCTAGGAAATTTGATGCTCCAACGAGCTTATTGCTCTCCTTGCAGAAAGAACCCATCTGACCTATTTTGAGAAATGACTAGTTTCGGTCTTCATAATTGTTGTACACATTTCAATATGTATCCTATATAACAAAAAAGAAAATAAGAAAGAAAAATTATTATTATTAAAGCATGGGTTTCATGGTCATTATTGATGGTCTTTTAGGTAAAAGCATGTTCTTCGTGCTTCTAGGGTTTGTTAGGTCTTAGGATTTATTGTCATGAGTCAAAGGAGTCAACATCATATTTATAAGACCCTTCCAGGAAATTGGTGTTTGTGAAAAGAATTATTTTTTAGTCTAGAAGGTCTTGGAATCTGCAAGAGTATAATTCAACCTTGGGAACCTCAAGTTGGCCTAAAGGAGGGAATTTGACCCCTTGAGAAGGCTATAAAAGGAACCAATTTCAGCTCATTTGGTATCACTCACTCATAAGTTTGATCTATCAAGGAAAGAGTTCAATTTGTAGTTGGAAAGCTGGGAAAGGAGAGAGAAGTTCAAGAAGAAGATGGGAAGCCAAAATATCTTGTCTTTTGGATCTATCTCTCTCACACATGCAAAGAATATAGGGTTTCTGCAGCTAGAAAGAGGTCGAAGTTGCAGGTCCGAATTGTTGGGGAGATTTTTTTTTTGTTAGGGAGTAGAATTGCAAGAAAAATTTGTTGGATAGAGCGAAATCCTTCTCTTGACCTTGTTGACCTTGGAGAGAGTTGTTTTTCTCCATGAAGGTCTCTAAAGGAAGATAGATTAGAGTTACTAAAAAATTTTCTAGGACGAATTTGTTGGATCAAATAGGTGGGAAATTGTTGGAAGGAAATGGTTGCAATGAAGAAGTAATTTAAGGGAAGATCCTGAGGAAAGGGCCGACTTGGTACTGGGAGAAGGACTTGATCTAGGGATTGAAGCAGATTCTAAGAAGATAAGAGCTTTCAGTTTTCCCCTTGGAGGGGTTTTGCCTTGGCTGAGAGGCTATATCTATGTCCTCTTTTTTTGTTGCAGTTTCTTGATATTGTTTGATGAATAGATCTAACTAAAGAACATATTGAAGATAACTAATATTCACAAGAAAGTATCAAGGTTAATAAAATAAGTATAATAAGTCGTCACTTCACATTTTCTAACATGGTATCAAAGCTAAGGTGAGCAAGGAAGGCATCCGAAAGGACACATGAAAGAATTTTTGATCAAGGGATAGGAAGCTCTCAAGGTCTAAAAGAATAAGATTGTCTCTTGAAGGGATCTGGATAAAGGCTCACTGGTAGAATATGTTTTTGATCTAGGGTTTCTACATTGAAGAATATCAAAACTACATCCATCTCACAAGGAGGGTATTGACCTTGCAAAACAAAATTCTATTTGTAAGACACTAATCTTGGAAGCTGTTAGTGGAGGAATCTTATGGAACATCTTTCAAGGGTGTCAGGATAGGAGTAACTCCAGGAATGAAATTGTGTTTTTGCATTAAGGGAGAACATAGATATATACAAGGAGAGGGAGACTATTGGGATTCATCTCCCAATGTCTCTTCATCTTCCAATTTCCTTTATTTTATTATTTACAATATTTACATGGATTTACCTAATCCCAAAGATTTGGTGTCAACATTCCTCCCCTTAATATGAAGGGACGTTGGTGAGTCCAAGCGTCATTTTGAATCTTTCAAATTTTTTCCTTGCAAGCGCTTTGGTGAATATGTCTGCAATCTGCTCATTTGTGGAACAATGTTGTAGGTGGATTTTTTTGGCCTCAACATGATGTTGAATCAGATGATATTTTGTATTAATGTGCTTGGTTCGATCATGGAACTTTGGGTTTTTGGCCAACTTATTGTAAAAGTGTTATTAATCAAAAGAGGAGTTGAATTCACTTGTTTCTCTTGCAAATCCTCTAGAATTTTCCCGAGCCACACAATTTCCTTCGTTGCTTTAGTTGCTGCCAAATATTATGCCTCAGTTATAGAATCTACTAGAACTGATTGTTTGTGTGACCTCCAGCAGACAACTCTTGATCCAAGACTCATAACATAACTTGAAGTAGATACTCCAGTTTATTTATCTCCATACAAACCTAAATGAGAGTATCTAATGAAGTTGAAGTCACCTACCTATGTATACTTGAGTCCAAAGTATTGAGTTCCATTCAAGTACTTTAGAACTCTTTTTGTAGCAGACCAATGATCGTCACAAGGCTTTTTGATACACCTAGAGAGGATTCAAACAACAAATGAAATGTCTGGTCTGGTAGTAGTCACATAGTTGAGACTTCCTATGAGTTGTATGTACTTTGTTGCATCCTCAAATTCTTTTCCTTCAGTGGATGTGAGATTTAAATTCTATCCCATTGGAGTAGTAAAAGGATTGCACTCAACCATGCCAAACCTGTTCAACAAATCTTCAATGTACTTCTTCTGAGAGAGGAATATAAAATTGAGATGTTGGGTTACTTCAATACAAGATAGTAGTGAACATAGCCCAAATTTGTCATTTCAAAACCTTTCGTTAGTTGTTTCTTTATGGATGCGCTGTAATTATCATTGTTCCCTGTCATCAAAAGATCATCTACACACACCAGAATATATACAATTGTTTTTCCAACTTTCTTGACAAACAAAGTTGCATCATCAAGATCTTAATGTTTGAAATTGAGTTTTAGAAGATGCTCAATCAATTTCTTATACCATGCTCGCGGTGCTTGTTTGAGGCCACACAAGGATTTGACAAGCTTGCATACTTTATGTTCTTGACCCTTCACAAGAAATCCTTTTGGTTGGGACATAAAAACATTCTCTTTCAAATATCCATTCAAGAAATCAATTTTTACATCTATTTGATGGACTTTCCAACCATTCTAAGCTACCAAGGCAAAGAGTGTCTGGATGGTAGTCCATTTTGTTGTGGGCGAAAAAGTCTCCTCATAATAGACCCCTTCCTTCTGTGAAAAACCTTTTGCCACAAGCTTGGATTTATGCTTTTCAAGTGAGCCGTCTACGTTATACTTCTTGAAGACCCACTTATAGCCTATTTTTTTGGTTCCCAATGGAGGATCGACCATCTTCCAGGTGCCATTCTTTATCAAAGCATCATATTCTTGTTGCATCATTTTTTTTCCATTCATTATAAGAAGTGACTTCTTTGAATGAAGTTGGTTCAAAACCTGTAGGCAATTTTAGGTCACAATCATAAGAAACATCTCTATCTACAGGTGAATCAAGATTGTCTACATCACCTCCATTCTGTTTGGTTGAGGTTCTTGTTCGTATCTTTCCAATGTCATCAGGATGAACACTTTCAAGTGTCTTTGTCAACCATTTTGGAGGACCTTTCCAAGATGGCCCAGGTTGCTCAGTTGACTGAGATGGGGCTGAATCGAGATTTAGTATCCCAATTCTATCAATCACATCACTCAAAATGTCATCTTGATCAGTGGTTGGAGCTTCATGAGGGGGAGGGAGTGCTTCAGAAGGAAATTCCATAGATTGATCTAGTATAGGGATCCCCCCTTCAAGATGTGGAATTTCATTATCAAACTCTTGAAAATACTTTGCATGTATGAATCTATCAATCAATCAAGTTGCCACTCAACAACACTGTCAACCTTGGAAGATTCAAGAAACATAACATCTCTAGATATTATAAACTTCTTATTCACTTCATCATAGAAACTATATGCTTTGGAGGTATCTGAGTACCTCAAGAAGATACATTTGTGACTCCTTGCACCGAATTTGTTTCTTTGTTCCTTAGGTATTAAGGCATAACATGTGGAACTAAAAATCGTGAGATGCCTCACTGAAGGAATGTGGCCATACCACATTTCATAGGGAGTCTTGTTTTTGATAAAATGTGATGGACACATATTATTTATATGCATAGCACATAGAACTGCATTAGCCTAAAACATAAGCTTAACATTCTTGAAAAACATCATAGATCATACCACATTTAAGATTTTCTTGTTCATTCTTTCAACTACTTCGTTTTGTTGGGGATTATAAGGCACAATTGTTTAATGTTTGATCCCATGTTGGAAAAGATAGTTTTCAAATTCTTTTGAAGTATATTCTTTTCCATTATTAGTATGAACAGAGCCAATATGAGATTGTGCATCATTTCTAATCCATACATGAAAGTTCTTAAATGTTTTGAAAGCTTGAAATTTGTTCTTCAATAAATAAACCCAACACATTCTACTGTAGTCATTAATAAATGTCATCATATATTTATTACCATTTGTAGAAGGAACAAGCATTGGGCCACATAAATAATAATGAATGATTTCAAGCTTTCTATGTGCTCTAGAATGAGAATCATGAAATGATTGCTTGTTGTGCTTTCCTAAGATACAAGCATCACATTGCTCAAGTTTCTTAGGAATTGTAGGAAAACCAATAACATTATTTCTCTTCAACAAACAAAGGTTGTCATAGTTAAATTTCCCAAATCTATCATGCCATATTTATTGACAATTGTATGAAAAGTTTCGTGCATGAGCAACGGTTCCTTGCAACTTAATAAGTCTTTCTTCTTCTATCCCAGTAATGAAAAGTGAGTGATCTAATTCTTTTCTGACCTCAACCTTGCCATCAAATATGTGAATGGAGTGTCCTTGATGGCAGATGTGGACCAAAGACAACAAATTTCTCCTCAACTCTGGGAGGTATAAAACATCATGTAGAAGAAAGTCTGGAACACTAGGTAGTTTTAGCTTGATGGTGCCAAGCCTTGATGGCTTGAGTTTTGGATTTTTTTCAAAGTAGAGTGATCCATCAACATTGTCAATGAATTCTTCAAAGAAATATCTTCTGAAATTCATGTGGCAAGTTTCTCCTGAATCAAGAAACCAATCATCTTTCCATGAAGTAACTGAAGCATTGAATAAGTCTTCAGTTACTCCAATGTTGCAATGTGGCACAACATAATGAGAGGACTTGGGTGTTTTTCCTTTCCTTTTACTGGGTCTTTTACCTTTTCTTCATTTCTTTCCTACTCGACTTTGTCCCAAGGAAGCTTGCATGTGGAAACATGATGTCCATTTTTGTTACACCGTATGCAATGAAGATCAAACCTTTCTCCCTAGAAATGTCTGCCCCCCCGGCTCTAAAATTATTCCTCCTCTTCCTCTTCGACCACCTATTCCTCTAGGAGAATCTTGTCCTTGAATATTATCTTTCTTTGCAAGGCACACAACTTCTTTAGAAGACTGAGGAGTTGTCATTTTCCCAAAATCCTTCTCTCTTTCAACAAACTTCTTCTCAAGGGAGTCAAAAGAAATATCCTTAAGTTTGCCACTTTCTTGCAATGACTCAAGATAATTTGAATAAGTGGGATATAGTGGCTTGACATAGTCTGTGAGAGGAAACTCTATTTCAAAACCAGTGGGTTTTATGTCATGCATAATGGATCTTATTTATGATGTTAATGCAAGAGGGTCATCATTTTTCAACTCAAGATTGAACAACTTGATCATCCATTGAACAACTTCAAGTTCAGAGTGTGAGCCATATAATTCTTTCAACTTCTTTAAGGCTTCAAAGGCATTTGAAAATGGTGAAATATGACAGCTCACATATTCATTTACTAAGGCTGCAATCAAGGCATAGGCCTTGATGTTCTTGTTTTCCCAAATGACAAGATCCTTATTTGAAGTGGGCTTTTCAGGTGCATTGTCTTCTTCTCCTTCACAAACTCCTTTCCAAATTTCATTGAAAATAAGGGTGTGTTTTATCTTCCTAGACCACTCATGGTAGTTATCTTTGCCCGTGATAACTACTCCCACTATGGAGATGAGTGAATGCATCATCAAAAGGGACCATGTGCTTTTATTTTTCAAAATAATTGCAACCTTACTTTCTGCCTTCTTACGAATATGATTTTTTAAAAACTTCACTACCAACTTCACTCTTCAGTATACAAAATAAACCCTTTAATTATATGAGTTATATGATGGTCGACATATACATTCCATACCATAAAACCATTAAATAAAGAACTCAACTGTAAATGCATCACATTATATATATACCATAACTTTTTTTTTTAAATTCCATTATTTACCACTCCATGTAAAAATCTCAACGCACAACCAAATAGGCATTCAAATTGACTCACATAATTCATGTGAAATATATGAATTATATATATGCACCCATTTTAAAAACTTAATGATTATATATATGCATCCGTAGTCTTCAAAAATGGCTAACACAATCAATTTACCAATACCAAATAAAGCCCTTAAAAATTTCATCGCAACATACCAGAAGTTATGCATGGACTTCAAAGCTCCATTCCAACCCACTACCTTAAAAAACTCAATGTACAGAGGTTCTCGACATGCGCAGTGATTCTGGAGATTCTCCAACACATATAGAAGCATTATTATTCAACGCTCATACCAGAAATTACCCATGGAGAATTCACATAGTTTTGTATTCCTTCGACCTTCAAATTGTTCCAGTGTCAATTCAATCCAATTATAATTATTTTCCCTTTGACCAATGTAGAAACCCAATTTTCAAGTCAATGTATTAGCTTCACTGCAAATACAATTCAATGTATAGAGCATACATTGTCTTCAACCGAAGTTATCAAGGAGTCTATGCAATCTTCAACAAACAATGTAGTCACAAAGATGAGCCAACACCCACAAGGAGATGAGTTAGTGATCATGAAGAGATGAGCCAACACCCACAAGGAGATGAGTTAGTGATCATGAAGAGATGAGCCAATGTATTCGTTTCTAATCAACAATAACAAGTTATTGAGATGGAGAATTGATAGAGCATCCAGTGCACATAGAAGGGAATCAAAGACATATTTTCTATCAAGGGAGAGAGGTGTTACAGGAGTAGAAAACTAAATTTGGGAACTATCCCTGATACCATGTCAGGCCAAGAGTAACTTGAATGAAGTTATGTTTTTTAATTAAGGGAGAAAGTGGATATATACAAGGAGAGGGAAACTATTGGGATTCATCTCTCAATGTCTCTTCATCTTCCAATTTCCTTTATTTTTCTATTTACAATATTTACATGGATTTACCTAATCCCAAGATTAGGTGTCAACAAAGGGCATCATCACGAACTCTCTAAAGGCCTTGAATACATTAAGAAGGTTGGAGATATCATTCTAAAAAGTATCACACTATCTCATAATGGCTAAATCTTCAATTCATTTAATTTATTTCTACAAGGAGAGAAACAAGCTCATTGGGGAAAAAACTATCTAACATGGAAGAAAAGGATTGAATTGATACTCACAGAGCCAAATGTAATGGGATACGTTACAGAAGAAATTATTGAACCTGATGAAGACAAGGCACAAGAATTATCAAGTTACAAGAAAGGGGAAGTAAGACCTCAAAGGATCATAGTGGAATCAATCAAGGATTCTCTTGTTCCTTTTGTGGCAAGCTTGAAGAGTTCGAAGGCAATGTATGACAAGCTTATGAACTTGTACTATGTAAGTACAATAGGAAAAAATATGTCTTTATAGAAAAATATATATGGAATGAAGAAATCAATGGATGAGGATATGGTATCCTTTCTCATGAGAGTCTCTCAGTTAATAGACCATTTGGAAGGACTCAGAGAACCAATCACTGATTATGAGGTGACAATATGTGTTCTAAATGCATTGCCACCAAAATGGAGAAACTTTACAACAAGTGTCTACTCCAAGAAGGATTCAAATCCATTTGATGAATTGTGGGCAAAATGCATACTGTAAGAATCAAGGATTAAGGTCAAGGATAGCTTTGGATCAGATGAGTAAACTCAAGCATTTCTAGTCTGAGTGAAGAAAATTAAGAAAGGGAATTAGATTAGCAAGTCCAAGAAGATGAATATGTCCAAGGTGAAATGTGTTGGATGCAATGAACTTGGACAATTTAAGAGGGACTATCCAAACAAACAGAACAATAAGAGAAAAGAGTGAAGTGAATATCATGTGGACGAAGTAGTGGGAGAACCTAAGACGAAGGCAAAGAAGGAAGAAGTGAAGGATATTCACTACTAAAGAAGGTCCTCTAACTTCTAGGTTCTTTATGAATGTTAATGTTTATTTTGAATGATGTGATTTATATAAGCATCATAGGATAGAAGGATGTGATGATAGAATGTTTTATACTTGTATGATCATGTTTCTTAGTGGAGATCATCTAGGATAGAATGTTGGACCATTTTGAATGTTATTCATCCAAATATTATCTAACATTACATTAGAGGTTGGCATCTTTCTTATGATTCAAGAAGGACCTTCATCTTGAAAAATCCTTGGGAAGAGCATCATGACAGGAATAAAATGTATTTTATGTAATGTGTAAACATGTTGGTAAAAAGGGATGAAGGACTGTAGTGGGTTAGGATACAAACGTTCTGTGAAATGTATGGATAGCTAGATGATTGGGTGAAAGAATGGGAATGCATGGATAATATTCATGTATGAGAATCTTGTGGAATAAAGTTGGTTAGAAAAGTTAAGCTTGAGTATTTATGATGGTGGAATAAGATTTGACTTACTATGTATAAAGACATTAGGACTTTTTCTAGAATATGTATTTCATATTGAATAACATCTAGTATAATATCTGGAAGTAAAGTTGTAACTTGGTAATCAAGTTCGATCCTTGGGCACTTTGATGCAAGAAGGAAAATTCCAGTGGAGATAATCGATGAGGATGTTGATGAAATGAGAAGGTCATCATGGTAAGGTAAGTATATTTCATTTTGGTTTGGTTATCTAGTTAACATATTATTTTTCTACCTAATAGAATGGTGTAGGAATACATGATGACAATTGAGTCAAATTCAACTATATGGATGAAAAAGGATTGAGGGAAGATCAATATCTAGCACCTGGAAACTATGAAGTCAAGACATGTTCATATTGGAAGGTAGTAGTGAGAAGATAGCGTGGAGGTTAAGGAAGATCACTTTCATGAGGAAGTTGCGATCAAATAGAAGTTTTGGAAGGCTAAATACAATTCCTTCATGTCAAATATGAAAATTAATGAGCAAGAAAGATGACCTAGATCTTGTCACATGAATGAAGAGTGTATATGGTTCCATGATACCTCGAAAAGAAGCATGATTGATGCAAGAGATGAGAAGAAAAGAGGGAACCATGTAGCTATGGAGACCTAGTAGCTGATACTCTAATGAAGAAAAGCTAAAAGGCTTGTGATGCTTCCATTACTAGAAGGAAGGAATCTCCTCTAGTTTGAGAGGGAGCAAAAAGAGTCTTCGTGAATAAGGAGCAAGGTTCTATTCTCCAAATTAAGGGAGAATAGGAATTTACTCTTTGGTTGAGAGGGAGTGATGATAAACATTACATGTGCATTCTATTATTCAGGTGATGAAGAGATAATGGCGAAGAATTGGATAATAATCTATGATTTCCTTAAGGATATATCATCCAAGAAAGGAAAATGGACCAATACTCCTTGATGATTTGAATCCAAGAGAGGTAGTAACCTTGAGGGCTGACACTCTTTGAGGATTTGATAGTAATACAAGAGAAAAAGGTCAAAGAGGATCAATATTCTTTGAGGACTTAGGTATGGAGATCCAAGATAAGAATAGTCCTAAAAGGACATACCTTGTAAACATATGGATGGGGTATGTACCATAGAGAGCTAGTGAGCTATCACACGTAAATCCTCCCAACATAATGCTCTTGATCAAAGAAGAGCTTGTTTAGTTAGGCCCAAGCGACAATTTTGGTCATGATAATGATGCATACAATATGGCTTATCAATTTGAATCTTCTTGAGAAATATTTAGTTTAAGATAAGATGTACAATTATGAATACCTCCCTAGTTAAGAGGGAGTGTTGAGAAATGTAACTAGTTCCAGTCTTCATAATTATTGTACTCATTTCAGTATGTATCCTATGTAACAAACAAGAAAAGAAGAAATAAAAATTATTATTATTAAAGCATGGGTTTCATGCTTATTATTGATGGCCTTCTAGGTAAAAGCATGTTCTTCTTGCGTTTAGGGTTTGGTATGTATTAGGATTTATTGTCATGAGTCAAAGGAGTAAATATCATGTTTATAAGATCCTTACGGGTAATTTGTAATTGTAAAAAGAATTATTTTTTAGTCTAGAAAGTCCTGGAATCTCCAAGAGTACAAGTCAGCCCTAGGATCCTCAAGTCAGCCTAAAGGAGGGAATTCAACCCCTTGAGAAGGCTATAAAAGGAAGTAGTTCGAGCTCATTTGGTATCACTCACTCAAAATTTTGATATATCAAGGAAATAATTTAATCTGCAGCTGAGAAGCTGGGAAAATGAGAGTGAAGTTCAAGAAGAATATGGGAAGCCAAAATATCATGTCTTCACGCTCTATCTTTCTCACACATGTGAAGAAGGTGGGGTTTCTATTGCCAAAAAGAGGCTAAAGTTGTAGGTCCAAATTGTTGGGGAGTGAAGTTTTGCTGGGACACATAATTGCAAGAACAATTTTCTTGATAGAGTGAAATCCTTCTCTTGACCTTTTTGCTCCAGGAAGGCCATTGAAGGAAGATAGATTAGGGTTTTCACAGAAGTTGTTGGGATGAAGTTGATGGGAGGATGAAGCTTTTGAATCAAATAGTTGGGCAATTGCTGAAAGGAAACGGTTACATCGAAGAAGCAGTTTAAGTGAAGATCTTGAGGAAAGTGTTGACTTGGTACTGGGAGAAGGACTTGGTCTGGGGATTGAAGAAGATTCTAAGAAGATAAGAGTTTATGGGTTTTCCCTTTGGAGGGGTTTTTCCCACGCTGAGTGCTTATATATATGCCCTCTTTTGTTGTTGTAGTTTATTGATATTGTTTGATGAATAGATCTAACTAAAGAACATAAAAATGATAATTAAGATTCACAAGGAAGTATCAAGGTTAAGAAAATAAGTATAATAAGTTGCCACTTTACATTTTATAACAACATGTAGGTTCACACATCAAGTAAAAATATGATACTTGATAAACATGATTCTTCTCTTCCTCGACGATGTCTCCAAATTTCTTGATGTCTTTGAAATATTTGAATAAACTTCAATAATTTCCTTGAAATATGTTTCCTAGAATTCCTCCAACAACAATTTTCAAGATGAATGATACCAAGATCTTTTGATGCCTCCTTCAAAGATGTCTTTAAATAGATCTCCTTCCAAGCAAGATCAACAACCTGCTTGTAGTCCTTCCCTTTATGATTTTCTTCTATGAGACCTTGATGTAGTCCTTAAGAGTAGAAACCATGCATCTAGACTATTAGGTCCTCTTTCTACTTCCTCTTGACAAGCAGATCCTTGTTTTTTGTACACAAGATGATCCTTCCAACTGCTTTCTTGTTCACCTTAGCTATGAAACCATGTTGGAAAATGAAATGTAGTAGCTATTAATTCCAATTTTCCTTTAACCTTAATACTTCTTGTGAACTTAGTTAGTCTTCTTGTGTTATTTATTTAGATATTTTCATCAAACAAATATCAAGAACAAAAAAAATAACAACAGAGGACACAAAAATTAGGTTCTCAGCCAGGGAAAAACCCCTCCAAGGGGAAAACCCAAAAGAACTATTCTCTTCTTATAGAATCTACTTCAAGCGAGACATCAAAGACCCAAACCCTAGACTAAGTCCTCCTCCAAGTACCAAGTCATCCCTTCCAACAATTCCTTCCTTGATCTATCACCAACTAGCTTCAAATTGCAACTTCGAACTTCTAGTTTCAATACTAATACTTCGACCTGCAACTTTGGCCCTGTAGCTACTACAGAAACCCTAAATCATCCCTTCAAGAGTTCTTCCTTGATCAAGATAGATCCTTCCAATGAAATGAAGGAAAACCTGGATATCTTTCTCTCCTAGCTACTTGAAACTGCAACTTGTCCTATTGCAACTCAGATTTGCAATTTCAACCTTCTTGGAAGCTACAAAAACCCTAATCCTTTGCACGCGTGAGAGAGATAGAGCCCTAAAAAAATATTTTCGTCCTTCTTTTCTTCCTTTAGACCTTAGCTATCCTTTTCTCCTTCTTCCTAGCTACCGATAGAGCTTCCTTCATGTGATCGAACTTGTGAGTGAGTGTATCCCAAATTAGGTCGAATTGCCTCTTTTAGGCCAACTTGAAGCTACCAGGGCCGACTTGTACTTTTGGAGTTTCCACAACTTTCTAGAATAAAAAATAATTATTTTTCCAATTACATTTTTCACAGAAGTGTCTTATAAACATGATGCTAATTTTTTTGACTCATGACAATAAATTTGAAGACCTAACAAACCCAAGAAGTATGAAGATAATTCTCTTACCTAGAATACCATCAACAATAAGCATGAAACCCATGCTTAAAAATAGTATTTTTATTTTTATTTTTATTTTTTTAATGGAGGATACATATTGAAATGAGTACAACAACTATTATGAATACCAAAACAAGTTACATTTCCAACAAATTCAAGAGTGTAAGACCTATGGTTTGAGGATTCAAACCCTAAGATGGATTGTATACTTGGAGGCCAACACTAGAGTTGTTTTTCCATGTACTTGTTTGATGCAGCAATAGAGTTGTTTTGTCATGTACTTGTGTGATGAAAAAATAGATTTATTTTTTCATGTACTTTGTGATGCAACGTTGTAGGATATGTGAACCATAAGCAAGGAAACTATGCTAGTGTGGAGAGATAGTGTGATACAAGCTTATTGTTAAAGTTGGAAAGACTTGCTCGATGCTTGCGTGTTGGAGACCATTCATGGTAACCATGGTTTTCATTATTTTTCTTAGCTAGAGCTTTTGGATAGATTGAATAATGTATATGATTTTTGTTAAAACTTTCAGTTGTCCAATAGTTGAGTAATTGTAGATTTGTTTTCTAGATATCATTGTCTTCATGATTGGGTAATTTAAACAATTTCTATGTCTGATTTATTTGACAAATGTATTGAAGATAATAGAGTATATTTACTAATGTAAATAATAGTGTAATAAAGTGAATCTCCGATTTGGTTTATGCTTGGAAATTTGTATCGTAAGGGTGAAAACATGGCATATTTTGATATCTTGTCTCTTGGGTTGTTTAGTATGTTAGGATAAAGTGTGATAAGGACTGGATCTAGAAACTTCCTTGTGATATGAAAAATATTTTTTGCATTAAATTTCAAATATTGAAATTTCATATGGTATCAAATTATTTTTCTAAAGTCGTTCTTGTGGTTTAGGGGTGGTTGGTATTTGAACACTTTTATTTTGGGGATTGATACTTGACCTTGTTGAGGTTGATTGGACAATTAAACCCAAGAGTGATTGGGATCACTACTTGCATCAACAAAGGGTTTTATGGGTTCATACCCTCATTGATATTTTGGTCAGAGTATTATTTCACCTATGATAGGTGGTAGATCTACTACATGGATGGTTATTATGGATTATTTTCAACATGTGTGATTCCTATGAATTGTGATAGTTAGTTTATTTATTTTAGGGGTTTCCAATATGTCTTCACCTATGAAAGATGGTGTGTCTAAGTGATGGTTGGTACACATTGATTTTCTATGGGTGAGATGCCTAGGAAGACTTGTGATAGGTAAATTATTTGTTGCAGTGGATACCAATGGGTTTTACTTCATTTATGGATGGCATGGACTTATTTTTAGTAGGTGAGATTCCCAAGAGGACCTCTAATAAGTATTTCATTTATTTTGATTAATGCTAGTGTGTTTTCACCCATGATAGATTGAGGATCTACTTCATTGATTAATAGTATGTGACCTACTTTAGTGAGTGTGATGCTTAAGACCTTTGATAGGTGGTTGATTTGTTCTACTGGACAACAGTGTTTTGAGTGGATTGACGCATATGTTGAGCGTGCTAAACCATTTGATGGTTTTGTTTATTTTTGGAGCTTGAGATGAGTTTATGAACTCTATAATGTATTAATGATAATTAGTTGATATTTTCCGGTTGATTTTTGACTCAATTGTTTATTAAAATGGTAATATTGCATAGTTTTAGTGTTTGTTATAGGTGGAAGGAGCTTATGCCATTATTTGTTTGGGATGGTACTGATTGTAGATCCTTCACAATTGTGGGGAGAGTGACCATGGGTGTGCATGCTAGTGTAATGTTAAACTATTGTTGATCTTGTGCATTTGTACTTGGAGATAGGTTCAAAAGCTATGGTGGTGGTACTTGGAGACATGTTCAAAACCTATGCTGGTGGTACTTGAAGATATGTTCAAAACCTATGGTGGTGGTACTTGGAGATATGTTCAAAACCTATGGTGGTGGTACTTGGAGATATGTTCAAAACCTATGGTGGTGGAATCAATTGTTTCTTTTAAGCTTGCAATTGATGATAGTGGTGATTAGTGCAAATGAAAGGGTTGTTAGATTCTCATAGGAGAGGTATTTGATTGTGATGATGATATTGTTTCAAGATTCTCTTAGTTAGAGGGAGGTGCCATTGTTGACATTTAGGCTTTATTTCTAGAGGTTTTGAGGTTTGTGAGAGGGATTATCACAGTAATATATTGACAATAACCCTTTACTATGTTATTTTTACTAATTCCCTCAAGCTTGGTATCATAGGAATGGTGAGTTGATATGTATTCATATTTTATATTATGATTTTGATGGATTTGATCCACTTGTCTTGGTTGTGTTGAAGATGTGATTATTGTTTCATGATGTCCTAAACAACTCATGTGGTGCCGATAGATGTTGGCCCTCAAAGACTCCTATAGAGATGTAGTTTGGCAGGTTATTATTTATGTCTACGTTGTTTTGGTGAGATTTAATTGTATAGTGAGGAGCAATGATCTAGGGTTATATTCCTCTAATTTTGTAGATGGTCAATATTCTTTTGGATCCCTATAGAGGGGAATGAGTTTCTTGGTTTGGTGGTGTAAAGAAAGTTGCTTGGGTTTTTTCTCCTTGCACGTTCACCTTCCAGAGGCCTAGTTACAAATGATTTGATTTATTTATTGGAAAGAGACGCCTTTGTGAATAATGATTACTTAGATACTAAGGTGTGCATAAATTTAATTGTAGGTATACTTGTTATAGAGTAGGTAAGATTTTCTATCATTATGGAAGAATATTTTCCATCTTTGTGGAGGAATTAGAGATACATGTTACATTTTTATTGGGAGTTGATGGGTGTTATAGAAAACACTTTTTTGTAGAGTGGGTGTTATCTTTTGTGGTTACTGCAAAGGTGTTTTCATTTTACTAGGGGAGCACTAGGTATCCTCTCTCCTTAGTGACGATTCATGGACATATGGATAGATTAATTTGGGTGAATGTTTGATCCTATTTAGTGAGTTAACATGGTGCCCTTACTAAGGAGGTTGTGTTAATTTTACACTGCTCTATGTTGTTTCAGTTACTTTAGCCCAATTCAGTTCTTCAATTAGAAATATTTCAATAGAAATTAATACTTTTCATCAATCAATAGTAATTGAAGACAGAACACTAATGCAATGACAATAGGATACAATCAACACATCAACAAGAGACAACAGATTTGGTCAATAACCAGGGAAAAACCCCACAAGGGGCAAAACACTTTGAAATTCTTCTTTTATTTAATTGTCATAAAATGTTCAACAGGGAGTACAATGAGCCCATACAAAAATATCTAGAAATATTAACCAAATCAGAAATATGATCCCAACAACAATACTGATTAAAATTAGCTTTCCTAATCTGCTCTCAACTATGTTCAACTGTCAAACTAAAACATTAGATCCCAACCGCATGGAGCAAGAGTTATGTGTGTGGTTTAGATATTCAAAGCACATGGATGTGCCTGCATGCATTTGATTATAGCTAAAATCTCCTTGAGTCAACCTTGTAGTTGGAAACCAAAAACCCTGATCACATGTGTGAGTTTCAGAACCTGCAATCGTAGACCTATACGAACCAAATTCCACGGACTCACTTCAAATCTATGCTAGCCAATCCAAATAAGGGAGAAGAATATGCTCGATGATGATGTCCAAATGAGGGTCAGTTGACTTGTATTTATAGGCTTCCAAGGGTGACCAATTTTCTTTTAGGCTGACCTGAACAAATGTGACATTGCAAGATTCACTTCAAAAATAAACTTTCCTTTGTCCAAATCGAGTGCTTAAAAGATCAATTTTGGTTCTCTTAAAATGAGGAGTATAGTCCAATAGTTGGAATTTGTAGTTGAGCTTCCAAAAATTAACACTCCCTCTCATCAAGGGAGAAATTCCAACTACATCATGTGATCATCGCAAGTATCATGTCATCATATCATGTCCCATCTCTGCTCGACTCTATCTACTGAAACATTCTCAAATATAAAGAAGAAGAATCATAGGGGGTTTCATCCACCACCCTCTATTCATCAGGGAGACATTCTACCACTCAAAATCACTACTAGCAGGAAGCCAATGATGCTACTTGGGAAACCTCTGCTAGCTGGGAGCCAATGCTGTGACTCGGGAAACCTCTACTAGCAGGGAGCTAATGCTATGACCCAGGAAACCTCAGCCAGAGGGGATCCAATGCTACAACTCAAGAAACCTCTTCCAACAGGGAGCCAATACTACAACTCGGGAAAACTCAAACAATAGGAAGGATGCCACTTACATTAGGAGGTAAGGATTGCTCCTATCCCATTGCTTGGCGATAATAAGAAGGATACCACTTAACATAAATGGTAAGTATCATTCCTATTCTATTAATTGTTGATCTCTCAAAAGTCAGTGGTAGAACACCTACATCTCTAGCTTTATCAGGATGCCACTTACCATAATGGTAAGGATCATACCTAACTTAAGCAACCAACACCCATTGGCCAGATGGGTGGGAAATACAAATTCCAACTAAGGTATACTCTGGTAGTCTAAGATAAGGGAGAAAAATCTTCCACCCTATGGGTGATGAATATGGGTGATACCCTATTGTCCAAATATCCCTCAACCCCATGATCTCTCAATGCTCCATTCCCTCCTTAGGGAGCTTATCCAAGGGGGAAGAACTATGCTCAATTCCTCGATCAGTCCAGACCCTTACCCAAGAAGGTAGCATCCATCAATCCATGCTACTCAATTTCTGCAGTGTTATGCAACTAGCTCACAAAACATAAGAAATATAGATCAACGACTTGAGAAATAGCCTCTTCGAGGGGGAAACCTCCTTTACATCACATAAAAGAACAATTCTTGGATGATACAAATGACAAGACCTCCTTGGTATATATAGGAGTCTAAGGGGTCGCAATATAATCAAATCCTACATAACAATAATAATATAAGGGCACAACAATAACAATAGTTATCTTCTTTGGGGCACAACAATAACAATAAGGGGTCTACATGGGTACAACAATAACAATAGGGGGCTACGCTAATAATAATAATAATAATAATAATATAATTGGGTTACATTAGTAAAATAGGGACCTAACATTCCCCTCCCCTTCAAAAAAAATGTTTTCCTCAACACTTGCGTAGTTCTAGATGATTTTGTATAAAAAACTCATCCTCCCATGTGGAATCTTCAGCGGGTAAGTTCTTCCACTTAATGAGATACTTTGAAATTGATTGATTTTGTCGTTGTTAGATTCCTATTTTTTGTGATTGTTTTAATATCCAATATGATTTTTCCTTCTTCGTCAAATTCTGGAAATACTATTTGAATTGGTAGCTTGTCATCGATAACCTTCTTTAAGCATGAAGCATGGAAAACTGGGTTTACTCAGGAAAATGTAGGAAACTCTAATTTGTATGCCATATTATCAATATTTTGAAACACTTTGTAAGGACCATAATACTTGGGTGATAATTTATTATCCATCATAGCTTGCTTGAGAGACATGTTTTTGTATGGTTATAGCCTTAAAAATACCTAGTTGCCTACATCAAAACTTCTTTCACTGCAACGTTGATATGCCTGTTGTTTCATTCGCTTCTATGCCAGAGTGAGGTTATCATTTAAGAGTTGGAGAACTTGTTGTTGATGCTTGATGTGATATTCCACTTCTTGAACCTTAGAATTTTCTCTTAAAGATGATGTGATGAATTGTGGATGATATCCATAAAGTTCCATAAATGGGGTCATTTTTGCTGCAGTATGCAAGGAAGTGTTATACCACCATTCAGCCAGAGGTAACCAATCGATCCAATGTGTTTATTTATCATATACAAAACAATAAAGATATCCTTCCAAACATTTGTTCACTATCTCAGTTTTCCTGTCGGATCGAGGATGATAAGATGAGCTATGAGTTAATTGAGTACCAAGACAAGAAAATTATTTTGTCCAAAAATCTCCAGCGAAAATGGGATCTCTGTCACTTACAATAATCTTTGGGTTTCCATGTAGCTTTTGAATTGTTTCCATAAATGTAGTAGCAATTGTATTGTCTTTATAAGGGTGATATAATGCACAAAATTGTGCATACTTGGTAAGTCTATCAACTATCACCATTATGACACTCTTTCGTTCAGAGTTAGATAAACCTGTGATAAAATCCATTGAGACCTCCTCCCAACGCTGACTTGGAATGGCTAAAGGTTGTAAAAGACCGGGGTCTTACTTATCTCAACTTTATTTTGTTAGCGAATTAAACATTCTACCACAAACCTTTGAATATCCAATTTAAGGCCATCCCAAAAAGTTCCCTATGGTAAGTTTTCAAAAATCCTGAGTGCCCTCCCAAGAGGGGGTGTGTAATTCCAAAAGAATTTTTTATTTGAGTTGGGAATTCTTATAAAGATAAAAGTGATATTTGTATCATAATGAATAATTTTTCTAGATAAATGCATCAGAATTAGTAGGAACTTGTTGCAACTTTTGAATGAGTGTCCACACTTCTTCGTAATTATCCCATTCATCCCTTGCTTTAGTTATCCAATTAGGTTGGATAATAGAAATGGAACAAAGCAATGCTTCCACATCCTCATCCTTTCTTGAGAGTGCATATGCAACAACATTTTTCTTCCCTTTTTTGTAGATTATTTCAAAGTCATAACTCAACATCTTTGTGACCCATTTTTGTTTCTCTTCTAAAGATAATATTTGTTCCAAAATGTATTTAAGACTATCATGATCTATTTTTACCTTGAAGTGTCTTCCCATCAAGTAAGGTCACCATTGATTTAATGCATGCAATATTGCCAACATTTCCTTAAGATAAATAGGTTTGTGTAAATACTTTCCCTTGGTTGGATGATTTTCAAAATCATTGGGTCTTCCTTCTTGCATTAAAACAACACCAATTCCATTTCTTGAGGCATCACATTCCACAATAAAGATTTTTGTGAAGTTTGGTGTAGCTAAGACCGGTGCTTGGCACATTGCCTCTTTAATATGTTCAAAGGCATTAGTTTCTTATGGAGTCCAAGAAAATTCATCTTCCTTCAATAATGTTGTTAGATGTGCTGCTATTCTCCCATAATTCTTAACAAACTTACAATAATACCCTGTCAACCAAAGAAATCCTCAAAGATGCTTTAGTGTTGTGGGAATTTTCCATTCCTTAATGGCTTTAATTCTTTTAGGGTCTACCTTAATACTCTCATAAGATACAATATGACCCAAATATTCCACCTCCTATACTCCAAATAAAAATTTGGAGGTTTTTCCATATCATTGTTTCTCCTACAATAGTTTGAGCACCTTGTCAACATGTTGAACATGATCCTTCCAAGATTTGTTGTAGATAAATATATCATCAAAAAATACTAACACAAATTTTCTAAGGAAGGTTTTGAAAATGGAATTCATCAAAGCCTTGAAATGTGGAGGGTGATTTAGTAAGGCCAAAAGGCATGACCAAAAATTCATAATGACATTCATGAGTTCTGAATGATGTTTTCGGAATGTCTTCAATCTTCATTCTAATTTGATGATATCCTAAATGAAGATCCAACTTGGTGAAGAAAATTTCTCCATGTAGTTCATCCAACGATTCATCAATGACAGGAATGGGAAATTGATATTTAATAGTGAGCTTGTTGAGCTCCCTATTATTCAGACACATACACCATGATCCATCCTTCTTGTGCACCAATAATACTGGAGTAGAGAAATAAATTTGACTATGTTGAATTATATTGGCCTCTAGCATTTCTGCAACCATACGTTCAATTTTACTCTTTTGGGCATAGGGATATCTGTAAGGCCTAAAGTTTGGAGGAACACTTCTTGGAATCAAGTGAATAACATGATCATAATCATGAATAAGTGGGAGGCCTTTGGAAGTCTCAAATATCTTGGAATGATATTCCAAGACATTTTGGAGATCTCGAGAAATAGACGTTTTCGATGTTTGAACCTCTAGTGAGAATAATTGTGTAGTTACGCCCCATTGTTATTTTTTCGAAATATTTGTCATGCCATTAGAGCTAATTATCTTCCCTAGTTTTCTTGTGATACCCCTTAATTCAATTTCCTTTCCTTCCCATTTTTTTTCAAGAAAAGTTCTTCAAAATTAAAATCTATCAGCCTCAAAGATTGTAACCAGCGGAATCCTAATACAACATCAACACCACCCATTACAATGGAAAACATTGGACTATTCAATACATATTCCCCCATGGTTAACTTGATATTATGGCACTTTCCAGAGAAATTTATAGTTCCTCCATTTGCAACCATCACTTGACACTTTAGTGCTAGATATAGAAATTAGTTCAATTTCTTAGCTATCTTATAATGAATAAATTTATGGGTAAAATCCAAATAAATAAACACTACTACTTTTTTCTTCTTGATATATCCTTCTAACTTGAGAGTTTGAGGAGTGGTAATTCCCGCTAATGGATTACAATATCTGGTTAGATTCATTTCTTCTTTATCTCGGGTGGTTACTGGTGTATATCCTGTTCTTTTGATGTTTCTTATTCCTTTTTTCCACCTCTTCAAAATATATGTAAAATAATTTATTCTTAGAAAAATTATGACCTTCAGTGTATTCTCTATCACAACTATAACAATCCTTTTGCTATTTTTTCCTCCAATTGTTTTGGTGTCAACCTTGTAGGTTATGGAAGACTAGGAGCAATGAAACTCCCATATTTGTAGTTGTGAGTGGTAGACTTCCTTGTTGCCATAATTTTTCTTTCAACTTTTCTTGCCACCTTGAATTCCTTCTCTAATGAATCAGGTTCCCAAAGGCAAACCTCATGTTGGATGCTATCCTTTAAAATTACTATGAAGACATTAATCCTATGATCCTCTAAAATATCAGTTACCCTGATATTCACTTTTTGGAAATCCTCAATGTGCTCTACCATTGAACCTTTTGTTTGAAATTTATCAATTGGCTTAAGAAGATGTTGCTTGTTGTATCCTCATAATGTGTTATCATTTCCTCCATAAAAATTTCCCAAGTGACAAGTGGTTTAAGATAACAAAGCCATCGATACCATACAAACTGGTTGGGTTCTAAATATAAAGATGCAATAAGTAAATTTTGTGAGGGTTTCACATCATGTAGATCAAAATATTGCTCCATGTGTAGTATCCATGTTACCAAAACCTTGCCATCAAACTTCCTCATATTGGTCTTTGGAATGTGGTTGGTCTTCAACCCAAAGTCAGAGTCTCTAAAATCATGATTAACATCCCTTTTTTTCTCATCATGAGTTTCATGGAATACCTTGTTGCCATTGTGGAAATGTGTTGTCATTGACGGAAAGGGTAGAAAAGGAAAAGAAAATGAAAGGCAAAGGAGAAGGTAAAGGAAATGGCAAAGTTTGGAAAAGGAAATTGCATTGGTAAATATGTTGTCATTTATGGCAAATGAAATTGATGAAAAATGAAAACATTGTTGGCCAAGGCAATGCATGGCAACTACAGAGAATTGATAATGGTATTTTCTCTGTAGGAAACTTCAAAGGTAATGGCAGAGGTGGCATAGGAAAAGTAAGGGGAAAGGAAAATCATGGTAATAGAAAGGTGCAAATGTTTTGGAGCAAGTTCTGGAGAAGCAGGTCATCTTAGAAGAAAGTGAAACCCATTCAGATAGATAGATCTCTGGAATATATTTCCAACAATATATGGAAGATCAAAAATGACCTCCTTGATCGTGAGATAGGGCCAATCAAAGTTATATGGCCCCAAGTCAATGATTGCAGATTTAAAGGTGTTTGAGTGATCCTTTGGCACGTAGCCAAAGTTGGATTAAGATTAAAACTTGGTGGCAAGATCGATGAATCCTCTAAGTGAGAGCATCAGGTAAATGTGACAGACTAATTTGCAGTGGAAAGCATTTTCAGTGGCAGTAATGGGCAGCAGGTGGAACCCACCGAATGGGCTTAAATCGACAGATTTGATATAGTGCACAAAAGTAAAGCGTTAGGACACAAAAACAAGAGTCGACCAATGAGATTTGAGTGGGAGGTCCCCACTCTAATAACTCAGCCCACTGAGGGCTAGCCCAAAAGTGCATACCCAGAGGCATAAACAAGCGACAATGCAATATAGTGTCGCTTGATAGGAGAACAAAAGAGGTAAGCACTAATCCATGTGGGAGCTTTCCAACAACACCATAGACAGAGGTATTGGTGGTCACGGAAGGTGGTTTCCCACACCCTTGATATCGTAGATCAATGATAGAGATCCAACTTGGGCTCACCTATTCAAACACCACAAAACACACAATAGTGGAGTCGAGGGAAGTTCTTGAACTCAGTGGTTTTTGGAAAACAGATTAACGAAGAAAATGGTAGTGAAAAAAAGGCCTTGGGACCCTTTATCTCTCCTCTCGTAGGATAGTTTTTAATTTCCATGACCTTGGGTCTAGGTTAGAGTCTTAAAATTGCTAACACTACTAAACCAAGTATCTCAACCATAAACTACTTTGCACAACAAAAATATAAAGTAATAAATCACATATGCACAATATACACAGATTTAAACAAAATTGTATAATATTGTACAATCCCAATCTTCGTTATATTAAACCAAATATGAATAATACAACAGTCTATGGTATACAAGATACAACGACAAAATTCATTGTAGCTTCTACGTCGTATCTTGTCCTATCGGTCCTTCACTTTCGTACTTCTCACTGGTAGTGCCTTAGTCCATCAAGGCCACTACACATCGAGATTCCAAGAGGGCTATCTCCTATCATTGCTGCAAGTCATGTCGGCTACAATGAACATGGGCTCATCAAACTACTCTCTGGGCAGGCCTAATTCCCGAGCTCTAATCTGCCAATATAGTAGTCACTTTAGTCCATCAAAGTGTTGCACATAAGGTTGCAATACTTCACCCAATATTGCACCAACAACATCCTTATTGTCTACTGCTCTAGGGATACTTTGGGTAGCCAACTCGCTGCCCTCCAACCAACTCTATGACACCCAATTGCATCACTGCTGAATCTGCTCCTAGTATGATGCTTCACCACCTCAGAAGGTCATACACTTGGCTTCAGTAGGCTCCTCATAAAACATGATCCAAACATGGTCAAATACCTTGACCCAATACACCTCACAACACTGATGTTGTCTCATGCTACACTGATACACTGCTTCTTTCTAGCTAGGGCATCACCTACAACCTTATTCCTCCATACAACTCAACAACCAACCCTTCAAAAGACAATGATTTACCAAGGGAATAACCCTCCACACCTATGCTGCTCCTTTTGACTTGTCTAAACCAAAATGAAACACTAAGAAGTAGCCTTGCTGCTGGCTATGGCCTACGGCCTAGCACAACAACTTTTGTATACTTTGGCCCTCTCCAAAACTCCACCAAACAACCTCCAAACAACTTCGTTTTTCCCTCCAAATATGCGTCCTTCTCTACCCTGTAAAAGAACCCAAGAAAAACCCAATTAACACCTCAAAACAACCCTTTATCACCACACTATCACCTAGACCAAATAGAGAATATCACGCTACCTTCTAGACCTCCTGACGCTGTCCCTTTGACTCTCTTATTGCTACGACTAGACCTTATTTTCTCCACTGAAATTTTAGAGGATGTATTGCTCTCGTGGATAGCTAAATGACTCCATATCACTTCATATTTATACACATATGAAGGCTCAATGTCTCATTTGAAGTGACACATCCATTGGATCTCTTTTACATCAATTCGGCCTACTTGACAACCAATAATTAATTTGTCAACTTCAAAAATTAATATCTCTCTAAAGACAACTCGGATTCAGATGATTTTCATTATGTTGGAATCATCTTTCCTAGCACTATCATCCTCATCCATCACATGTTGTAAATCCATACTCGTTTTGTCCAAAATCTTGATGGGTTCTAAAACCCCACACTTGGGTTCCAAGCCCACAAGTTTCCCTTGTGGTGCTTTCCCTCCAAACTTTGAACCCTGGGGCTTGGATTACCTCCCAAAGATACACAAATCAACACTCCCTCTTAGCGAGGGAGGTACTTCCAAGACTAGGAAGTATCTCGTCATCATCATCACTTCTTGCAAAAATTTCCCAAATCTTGGCACTCACAATCATAGTAATCCCTGTATAATGAACTACACCCTTCTCGGAAGTGTCGTTGTTACTGTTGGAAGCAACCTGCTTCTTCTTCTTATCCTATAACATCTTCCAATTTTTCCATGATTCCTTCTTGGAAGTTGTAGGAGCACCCTTTCTCACCACTAACCACACACTCTTCTTGAGTTACAGAGTCCCCCTTTGAATCTACAAGCTCCCTCTCCAACTAGACTCCCTTTGAGTCTCTAGAACTTGGACCTTCTCAGGAAAGTGTACCTCCTTCTCGGGAACCTGTACCTTCTCCTATGAAGCCTACATATGCACCTCCACCTGCTCTTGCTTCTTTGGAACCTATACCTGCCGCACCTACTTCTTTCCATGATCCATAGGCTTGGCCATCAACCTGTAGAGACCATGCTCTCTAACTCTGAGTACAATCCCATTGGACTTAGAGCCTCTAAGCCTGAGTCTTACCTTCCCATCCTAGAAAAAGACCTCAAACCCTTTCCTCTCGATCATCGAGATAGAAATCACACTATATTTGAGTCCTGGTACAAAAAATACATCATGGACCCACATTATACGTCCTGTTTCCATCTTGAATGGCACAACACCCGATTCTCGGATCTCCAATTAACGCTTGTCACCCAACACCATGTGCAACTTCGAGTCCCATGCAGCTAGAGTTTCAAAAACCTTCTATGACCCTGTCATATGCGTCGTTGCATCAGTATCAAAGTATCATCCATACTCAATGATACTACTCCGTAAGAAATGAGAAATTATAGGAAAGTCTTCCTCTTCTAATCTTCTAGAGATATCGTCCATCTCTACTGAAGTGGAAACCCTGACGACCTACTTTCCTTTCTTCTTCTTCATTGGAAATCTCGACAAAAAATGACCCATATCGCCATTGTTGAAATGCTTGACTTTACTCAAGTCCTTCTTTTTCTTACCCTTCATTCATGATGCAAGTGCCATATCATCATCTAAAGCTTTTTGCTTCACCTGAAGATCCTCGTCTCACAACTCTTCTTGAATGAAGTCATCCCACAACCTATCCTAGTCTAGCAATTTCTCCCTCGCAACGATCCCTTAGATGAAGGGATTCCATTCCTCAGTGAACCCTTTCAATGAAATTCTTACCATATATCCATCTGAGATAGTCACACCGATGGTAGCAAGCTCATTTTTGACCTGAGACAATCTATCAGATACGAGGTCACGATTTTACCCTTTATCATGTTGGTGGACTTCAACTTATCCTCCAATACCAATACCCACTTCTCATTCTTATTCTAGAAGAAATTCTAAAGAGAAACCCAAATCTCATGTGTGGTGTTCTTCTAGACAAATGAGGTATTAAGGCATCCCTCACACCATCTAGGATGATCAGTCTCACCCTCACATCCAAATCTTCCCATATTTCCATCTCCTTAGGGTCGGTTGACTTCTTGATCTCTTTTTTGGAAAAAACCCAGATCCTGTTGACCTACAAGATCAACTTGATCCTTTCCTTCCATGGACTATAGTTGGAAAACCCCTCCAACCTGTCCTCATATCGGATACCTACCTGCAACGTCGACATTGTAGAGAATCCTTCACTCACAATGTGACCAACTCCCTCTTACATTGTACTTCGCTGCGCAAAACTCTCATTTACTTCTAAAGTAGTTCAGACACGCTCTGATACCAGGTTGAATTTCTACGACCTTGGGTCTAGGTTAGAGTCTTAAAATCATTGATGCTACCAAACCAAGTATCTCAACCATAAACTAATTTGCACAACAGAAATATAAAGCAATAAATCACATATGGACCCCACTGGGACAACACATCCCACGAGTTTTACCTCGACATATTACTATGGTGTACACAGTGCAAGGGATATATAAGGAGTTATGAGCTAAGCACCTAGACCTATCCCTTGGCTTGTTTCACATAGAAATGAGACCAGGGTCATGACACAAATAAAAGAGCTGGGGGAAATGGAGATCCGACCTTTGGGCTAGTGTTTGGTTATTTCGTGTATAAATAAACCAATGGCGCAGAGCCATTAACACAAGGTTTTAGCCCATGTAGGGATTAAAAGGGCTTAGTGCCTAGGTCCTAAGTTGGTGGTCGCAGAGACTCAGTTTTATTGAAGAAAAAAGGAAGGTGCTACAAAAAAGGGGCTTAAAGGAAAATTCTACAACTATACGATTAACAAAGCCTTCGGGCTTTGGCATGAACAATCGACAACATATTAAAAGGCCATGTGGCCTACCATGGAAAGATGAGTTGGAACAATTAGACCCTAATAGCAACATGAACAATAAAGTTCTAGCTCAAGTGACACATTCAATAGTTAGAGACAAACCTAGTAGAATGAAAATGCATGAATGAGTCGACAACTTTGGTAAGTAACATTTAAGTGGCATAAAGCACAATAGAGCACTAATGTACATGAATGCGTTGGCGGTGGAATTGAAAGTTAAGCCAAAATAACTATAGATAAAAATAAGAAACCACAACAAAAACCTGTTAAGAACCAGAATTGCAAAAATAAGCAAGAAAATAACAAAAAAAACCAGAGCTTGAGTTTCGAATAGTAGTAGTGGAATAAAAATTTGGTGAACAGTCAGAGGACTAAAATTAAAAGGATGAAGGCTAAAAAAAAGGATTTATTCATGCAACAGATTTGACATCAAGATAAAAAAAGATCAATTCAAAAGTATTAGTCCAAAATTATTTAAAAGCATAATTAAAGAAGCAAAAGTCAAGGGTGTGGCAAGAGTATTGAAGAATGTGTGTGAGAGTTATTGGTGCAACATGTTGCATGCTAGTGTTATGCATGAAGGGTGAATCAGAGACCAATATGGGTATCTGAAAGGTGCTTTTCATAAATTTTTGTTGGTGAATAGAGCTTGGTGATTGGTGTATGATGTGTTCAGTAATGACATGTTGCTAAAAGTGGTGGTGTTTCACATCGTTAATAAAATATTGTTGAAGGTGTTTTGCATCAGTAATAAGAGATTTTTGAAGGTTTTTGCATCAATAATGTGAAATTGCTAAAGGTGTTTGTATGGTGGCTTTGGTGAGCAGTTACAATGAGTAGAATTTGTTTGATTATGAGGTAAGAGGTATCTTGGTTCTTGTATGAAAATGGATGAAATATGGATCAACAATACTAGAAAGTGGTAGCTTGGAGATTAGGGGTAGCAACTATTTCTAGTGGGCGCTAATAAATATTCAGGAGAAACATTCCCTTTCAACAAAGATTGATAAACGAGTAGGGGTAAGAGTCCCTTCCACTGGGTATTGGTAAACAAGTAGGGGCAAGAGCCCCTTCCAGTGAGTATTGGTAAATGAGCAGGGGCAAGAGTCCCTTCTAGTGGGTATTAGTAACTAAACAGGGGAAACAATCCCTTTCACTGGTAGCTAATAAACTAGCAGCGATAGGGGTTCCTTTCAGTAACATCTAATAATCCTACAAGTGGTATCTTGTGGGGAAATGTTGTACTCAATTTGAAGCTTGTAATGAAAAGAATATTGATGCCTTATGTATATGTGTTTCTCATGTGCATGTAATGTTATACTTTACATGATTTTGTTGTGTTATGAATAGATTGATAAAGTGATTGAAGAGTTGATTTGTGCAATTGTATAATTTGGACACACTACTAATTCACCCCCCTCTTAGTAGTGTCCTAGCTTTTAACATCCATTAGGAAGCATTTCTTGTAACAACTTTGTGAGACCTTCCTTCAAACCTTACATTTATGCTTTTAAAACCATCCTTCAAACCTTCCATTTTTGTTTCTAAACCATTCTTCAAGCCTTCTGTGTCCCTTTTTATTTTTGATTATAAACCATCCATTTTAACATTCATCATTGCTTCCAATTCATTTGTGGTTACTCTTTGCAAGAGTGAAATTTGTTGTACTTGATCTCATAATTTTGATATATCATGTTGCGTTTCTTCCTCTTCTTCACATGTCATATCAGATCTTTCTGGTTGCTCACTAGGTGTATCCATTTTTTTCTATGAGGCTTATTGGAAATAATGATACATATTCTTCACTATGCCATTTGAATCACTTCAAACTATTTTTTCAAACAAAAGATATGCACATTTAAAAAATACACACCTTTTTTCTTATTTCTGGGAGCTTAATAATGAAACTACTGTATCTTTGTGATTTTGACTTTCCAAGGTCTGAAATTCGGTCCTGTGGTAGCACTACGAGACTTCTTTCCAATTCCGTAAGTTATAACAATATTGGGTTCCTCATTATAAAGTTATGCCAAATATCCTACGATGATCGAATTATGGATTGGCTTAGTAGAGCGAACTTGTACAGGATGTCATGTGTCCTTGTCTCAACCTTCGGCCATAAAATTTATATAAGAGAAACTACATTCCATGCAATTTTAGTAAATTTTTATGGAATTCAAATCTGATGCATTAAACAAAAGTGATGACGATTTTCCCTAGGTCACCTGTTTGAGACTGAATTTTGGAGCATGTAGAAACCCTAACTTATTCAGACCATATCTAAGAAAATATAGCGAAACAAGATATGAAATATCTTCAGGAAGTTAACCAAGATATTGGCTCCATGTGGTTGAAAAATAATCTTCTAAAGCTTCGTATAAAACAAGTTATAACAAAAATTCCAAGATGACCTGTTTGTGTTGAAAATGCAACAAGAAAATCCTAATTTAATTTTGTCCTTTAATTAAATTAGTAATAAAATTGTAATTCCACATCATAAGACAACTTGTATGAGTTAAATAAGTTAATTTGACTTAGTGGGTTCAGTTAATTCAAGTTTAGGGTCTAACTTGAGCCATGTAGAGTGTCTCCTGCTTTATAGGAGCCTTGGTTGAGATTATTTTGAGCTGTAATTAATTAATTCAATTTAATTGAGTTAAAGTTAGTTAAACTAGTTCCAACTGATGGAGGATCTAGTAGGAGGTTAGATAGTGGGGTGATGCTTCATGTGTTCAACCAATTAACTTATAATTTACTCATAAATAGCTCATGCATATCAGATCTTATATTTACAAAGTTGAGATTGGAGTTCATGGAAAATGTACTTTCAGTTGTATAATCATCCAAATTGTATAGGTGGTGCATGTAGTCAGAGGAAGGCATATGAGAATTACACAATTCATATTGTGGAATTTCCCTAATTAATAGGGGCTAATTCCCAAGGAAACAACACAAGGAAATAGGGACTTGGGAAAACAAGAAATTAATTAAGTATTGGCCTAGGCTTGTCTAGGAAGCAATGAGACAGATAGAGATAATGCAAAGGTTGCTCGAGCTTGAGAAAAGAATTGTAATCTTATCATATTTTCTGATTAATGCAATATACAGATAACAAGGGTTTTTAACTATGGATTTTCCTAGGAAGTTGTTGTGTAATGTGTTGATTGGATCCTTTTTCTTGTATGATTCATGATTTCATGAATGTTTAATTGTTTCCGCTGATGAGTAGAGTAGATTCAAGTCTATGTTTTAGTAAATTACAATTAGAAGTTTGAATATATAAGGAATTTCTACATGGTATTAGAGCAAATATTACTCTAGAATAGGAGAATACAAGTTTGTCTTTTGCAGGTGAAATCAAATTTATAGTATCATTCTTCAGAGTCAGCATGATGTTGTTCTATGGATTGAGAATTCAATATTCCCTTGAGGGTAGTTCGAACTATATTGCTTGGAAGGATAGGATGGAGGCAATGTTGGATGATAACAAGCTGAAGGAATTCATAGACACTAATATTACTATGCCTCTAACAACAAATTCTCAATATCTAGTAGAGTGGAAGAAATGTGTTGAAAAGGCGAGAAGGATCATAATAGAAGGAGTTCGAGATCATATTTTCTTGAAAATCCATGGTGTCGAGAGATAAAAATGTGTCTTTTTAACTCCTAATTACCTTTACATTAATTGTCAACCCAGGGACGACTTTTTATTTCAAGAGTGTACTCAGTCTGAGGCGGTTATTTACTTAAGAGTAATGTTTTGCAGTATAGTGCTTAAAATCCAAAAGTAAATGAATGCTTGAAAGGGAAATATAACAACAACATAAACTCAAATGCTTTGAAATCCAACTATGCACTTAGCAATCATCAATCGAGGATACAGTAGCAATAAGTCATTCCTCTAGAGATTGATACAATTGAAATCAAACTAGGACAAGACAATCAATCTGAGAACAAGGAAGCAGTAACCAATGTTCTCTACAATTGACAGCCCTGCTGCACACCAAAGCAATCAATAATGCAAATAACAGAAAATGGAACAACAATTAAGAAATGGAACATCATCTACTTCTATAAATAATATTGAACAACAAAACTCTATCCTACGTAAATGAATGCATCAATAACTATAATCAACAAGAGTTGAGTAACAACCTTTGAATTGAATAGAAAACAGAAATGGAACAACAGATTATCAAAGATAAAGTATAGAACAACAGATTAAATTGGAATGTACAGCAACCCAAGTCAAGCACGCAACACACTTATCATTAAAAGGGACAGTAATATGAGCTTTGGTACAATACACATGAATCACAGCTATAAATTAACAACAATTGTAATGGAACAACAATCCTGAATAAACAACAGTCACAATTTAAGAATACATCATACAGTTGTACCGATTTAGGAACATACAACACGGTTAATCTGTAATCGAATGATAATCTGTAAGGAACATCAATGTTATATCAATTATCAAAAGGAACAGCAATGCGATACAAAGTTAAAATGATAACATAGCATTCCTGTTGCAGATAACGATAGTATCCAATCAAGTATTTATAACAGCGCTGATATGTAAAACAGTAAAGTGCGTCAGATTACTGAATAGAGTAAAAGAAAGAGGTCAAACCACACATGAAGCGTAAATATATAATACAACAGCAGCATAATCCACCAATGGCTGGGCCCTTAGCCGCCACCGGATGCTGCTGGGCTACTTCAAATGACAAGAATGAGCAACAACTCCCAAATCATATATTAATCATCAAATTGTAAAATTAGTACAACAGCTAAAGCTCTGAGAATTACAACATGAAACAATCTCTTCTTCTTCGTATCTTACCATGAATAATCCATCATCATTCTTGAATCTCTAAGTCTGAATCCTCAATTCTCCATCTCTAAATTCATCATCCCTCTCTAAATTAATCATCCCCCTCTCTGATCTCTGTTTTCATTTAAATAGAGAGAGAGTAGAGAGCAGTTACAATAGAGATAATTACAATATGATTCTATTACAAAATTGGATTTTTTCCAACCAATTGATCAACAAGAAGATATATTTCCATCCATATTTTAACAAGAGCAAGGCGAATTTGGTCTTTGCAGCTGAGATTTGGAGGACGGCCACAACAACAAATCTGAGAAAATTGTGCTCAAAGAACCTTGCGTTTCTCTCAGTACAAGCCAAATTTGGGCAAACTGTTCTTTAAAGAAGTTAATTGGGTCCGTTCTGGACAAAACCCGTGTTCCAGATTTTCTAGATTCGTCTTCATTTGCTCATAATCTCAACCGCAAAACTGTCACTTCTTATTCCAACGAATTTCTGAGTTGGCACTTTTAATGGTCAAATCTTCAATCTAGAAATTATCTTGGAGGTTAAAAATGGTGAATAATGTTACAACTAATTTATTGAAATTATCATTAATAAAATCATTCATAATCATCAATTTTAGAAATAAAGGAAGATAAATAATATTCATCCATAAGAGCATAAATCATTTATAAAATGGATTTAAATGATAAATTATAACAAATGATATAATAGAGAAGAGTAAAAATGGATGAAATAAGTGTTACAAAGTGGTCGTATTCATGGCCCAACATACCCCCACACCGAATATATTGCATATCCTCATGCAACAAAAAATGAATATATTGCATGTCCTCATGCAACCCAAAGACAAAACCCATGTGTTAACCAAGCAATAAAAAATTTGTTCATCCTAAATCATGAAATGGATAGAATAAATGAATCCTTCCTTAATTAATGAATATTCAACTTTAGCAGTTTTGTTGAAGGCATAACAATGAAGTTGCAGCAAAATATGATATAAGTGACAGTAACCTTCATTAACCATTTTCCCAAAAACTATGAACCCGATTTTGTTGAAATATATTAATGCTTCTATGATCCAAAAATCAGATTGTTTTGATGCATGAATCATGAGATATAAACAAAATGGTTGTAGTTGAGAGTGCATGATTTCCGAAATTTCATGAACCAATTTAACTTGAAATTATCTGGGTTTGTGTATTTTAATGATACCTCTGTGTTTTTCGGAAATCACAAGAATTGAGTTCATAGTTTTAAAAATATTATGGAAATCAATTTCTACACTGAAATTGTATGCCTTAAATGAGAAAGAAAATAGAAAACATCCATCATGCGTAGCAATTCCTCCCCCTCTCTGAAAAATTAGCATGCCCTCATGTGATGCTAAAAAACAAATAGAGGTGGTTGCTACTATCTGTTGAAGTCTATGCTTGGTGTAAAACAACATGGAATAAGGGAGGTGTTGAGAATGAATAAGAATAGCAATGGATGGTAAAGAATATGAATGACATGGTCATAAGAAAGAAATGAATGAAAGAAACATTTCCCCAAATAGAGATATAATATGCCGCGGAAAAATGAGAAGTGGTAAAGATGTGGAATGAAGGATGATAAATAATGCTCAAAATGGATTTTCATTAAATTCTCCTAAATTCGTAATAAATCAGAAAATTATGTTATTTTACCTCAAGTTTTACCTCCAAAAGAGAAATGTGGAATTACATATATGTACTGGCATTTTTCGAAGCTGATGTAGGCAGAGTTGATGTTGAAAGTGATGCAAAAGGTGGAATCCAGGCAAGCACATCATGCATGCAGAATTGTTCACGTTCGCACGTTGCTTGAGCCTCTTCTATTAGGTGCAATAGTGTGGTCAGACGACGAATAGAGTTTCCCCCCCATACTTGTTGTTCTCCTGTAAACAAATCACTATTTTGCATACAATGTTCTTGAATCGATAGTGATAGTTTTGAATAGCAACAGATAAGATGCATGCAAAAATTTCAATCAGAAAAACTTTTGTATACATGCAATACTGATATGTTGTCAAATCAACAAGTTATGGCAGAGTGTAATAATCATATCACATGCTATCCCTAATGCATACATGCCCCACTCCAGTTGGAAAAGGGAGACCATGACCATAAAGCATATGAAAGGTGTTATGCTGACAGCAAGGCACAGGAATGAACAATACAATAGTAAATGAAGGAGAGTACACATATCAATGATAGGACAACAAGAGCTATGGTTATAATGAGAGCAGAGTGTATAAAGATAGTTATGAATAAGAGATAGGACCCTTTGGATTGATGATAAGTTATGAAAAAGAAAAAGAACGACAATATGCCAAAAAGATGCTTTACTAACGGTATTCTAGCTGAAAAATGATGTGATTGATCATAAAACAATTTCTCATGCGTAAAGGTTCAAAATAGGGAAAAAAATTAAGGAAATAACTTCTCCGATAAAAAAAATAAATAAGAAAAGGGTATTATATTGATAATTGACGATAAAATATAATTTCAATACCATAAGCAGAGCCTCTGCTACCAGCAGGCGTCCATAGCCTCGACAAGGTTGCTTTTTAACCCATATGAGCCAGGATCCTCAATTTATAAATGGAGAGTTCCAGTGTTGTTCTACAGAAGAGATCAGTGTGCTGGCGTGGTAACCAGATAACCACGCTGCCATTCACTGGGATGTAGCAAAAGTGATCAGGCCGGCTCGTGATGAGACCTCCTGTTCCAAGGATAATTTGGCTATCCAATGGATCATAACCCTAGTGTGGTGGGCATAATGGGAATGTCACTTTGTTACAGCCTTATGAACATGGTAGGCTGGCTCATAATGAGACCCCCTATACTCCATCTGCGAACAAATTTTTGTTGTTATTACATATTTTTATGATAAAAAGAGGGAGGCTTAGTACTCCTTAAGAGTAGGGATGGTGGAAGAAGTTGAACATGTCAATAGGAAAAAATATACCCATAATCTCATTTATTACAGACAAAGAAGATTATAACCAGGAAGGGTGGAACCAGCATGGTATTAAGATGATCAATCAATATCATGCTCAACAGAAAACAATGCAGTAAAGTAGTATATAAATAATTGTGTCCTTTTTGAAAAGAATCTATCATCAAGGAGCTGTCCTGTTAAAGATCATAACGTGAATGATAATAACTCGCTTCAAAAGAATCCATAATTCTTGTCCTCATAAAAGTAGTGTACTTCATGCCATGAAAGAGAATCAGGAAAATGTGGTTGAGGTGAACTAGGAATAATCCCACAAGAGGAAGGAAGGGTTGCTCTCGAAAATAATCCCAAAGTGTTGCTTCTTTGAAGGAACAACAAAAACACTCAAAAAAAGTGTTGTTCCTTGTAGGGAACAACAAAAGAAATGCACACCAAAAAGCAAAAATATACACAAAAAAGTGTGAAAATGCAAATGCCGTTCCTTTGGAAAAAGGAACAACAAAAACACTCAAAAAAAGAGTTGTTCCTTGTAGGGAACAACAAAGGAAATGCACACCAAAAAGCAAAAATACACAAAAAAAATGTGAAAATGCAAATGCCGTTCCTTTGGAAAAATGAACAAGAAAAACTAAAAATGTCGTTCTTTTAGAAAAGGAACAACAAAAATGCAAGTGTCGTTCCTTTGGAAAAGGAATAGCAAAAATCAAAAGTGTCGTTCCTTTGGAAAAGGAACAACAAAAACGCAAGTGCCGTTGCTTTGAAAAAGGAACAAAAAAAATGAAAAGTGTTGTTCCTTTGGAAAAGGAACAACAAAAACAAAAAGTGCCGTTCCTTTGGAAAAGGAACAACAAAAAACGCAAGTGCCGTTTCTTTGGAAAAGGAACAACAAAAATGAAAAGTGTCGTTCCTTTGGAAGAGGAACGACAAAAAGCGCAAGTGCCGTTCCTTTGGAAAATGAACAACAAAAATGAAAAGTGTCGTTCCTTTGGAAAAGGAATAGCAAAAACGCAAGTGTCGTTCCTTTGGAAAAGGAACAACAAAAATGAAAAGTGGAGAAGTGTTGTTCCATTAAAAAAGGAACAACAAAACGTGAAAGCGCAGAAGTGCTGTTCCATTTGGAAAGGAACAACAAAACGTGAAAGTGCAGAAGTGTTGTTCCATTCGAAAATGAACAACGAAACGTGAAAGTGCAGACGTGTTGTTCCATTTCGAAAAGGAACAACAAAACGTGCTGCTTCATTTTGAAAAGGAACAACAAAACGTGAAAGTGCAGAAGTGTTATTCCATTTCAAAAAGGAACAACAAAACATGTTGTTCTATTTCGAAAAGGAACAACAAAATGTGAAAAAGGAACAACAAAATGGACAATCATAAAATGCAAACATGCAAAAAAACAAATTAGCCGTTCACGACATTGATGCTGAAGGTATGTTACAATTTGAATGAAGCAACACCTGAAAGACAAAATATAAGAGAAATCAGAAAATAAACAACATTTTATTTAAAAAAACAGTGTGTAAATAAATAAATTAAGTTACAACAGCTATGATATTATAGAAAAAAATGATCTCTTTAAAAAATGTTTTGGCAGCAGTGACAAGACATGAATCTTCAAATGGAGATAAATTTTTCATTTCTTCTGTTATGAATCCATTGGGTAATAAGTTGGATGAAATTCCCTTGTTTCATTAAAATTTCTTTCAAGAATCACTTGTCCATAAACTGATCTTCTTTTTCTCCTAGGACCTTCAAAAAATGAGTATCTACCTACAATAAAACATTAAATCATGGAGAAAGAGAGGTGCGCAGGCTCCCCTAATCCAATAATTATGCAAAAAGCTAACACGTAGTTACTCTATATAACAAATCCACAGAGAAAATAACAAAGTAAAATTTATTTGTCACCTGTGGGAGAGCAGTGATCGACCATACTAACCAGCAATGTTTTAATCACAATTTCTTTGTTTTTTGTCCAAATTGAGTGATTTCAAAGCCATATGAGATCTAATTCAAAGGTATATCTCCAATAGAAACAGGTTTTAAAAATTCAATGATATTATATGTCAATTTTACTTAGAACAACCTGCATAACATAGTCATTTTCGATTACCCCACTTAGAACAACAATGAATGTTTTAAGCATAGATTCTTCGTTTGATGTCGGATTCAAATGATTCAAATTGGAAATGAAATTAGATTCATCTATGTATCTCTAATAGAAACAGGTTTTGAATAAAATAAGAATTGATAGGTGAAATACTGTAAGGAACAGCCGGAAAAACAGAGTTTTAAGAGTGTTGATTTACGATAGACAGTAAGTATTTTGATCATAACTTCCCCATATGATATAAAAAATGAGTGGTTCCAATTGAATTGTAAACTAAATTCATAGGGGAATCTACCATAGAAACAGGTTTTAAAAATTCATTCATTTAGGCTTCCAAAAACTGACTGTCCCAACTTTGTTCCTGAGCTGCCCGCTAGACACCTGCCAATGTTTTGGTTCTAACTTTTTCGTTTCAAATTCAAATTGAGTGATTCAAATTGGGTTGGAAAGTGGACATCAAGGGATACTTAGGATAGAAACAGGTTTTAAATATATTCCCTTTTGGTCCCTCAAAACATGATTGCCCCAACTGTGTTTGCAAAAATTCCATCAAGCCCACAAGCCAAAGAAATACGATAATGAAGCATTTTTTCAAATTGGTGATAAAAGTGAATATGAGTGTTTGTAGAACTATTATTTCCATTATAATTCATCTACATACACAAATGAATTAAAAAATTATCATCTATGTTGATTTGCAAAGCATGTTGCAACAAAAAATAACTAGTTTTACATAAAAAAAAACAAAATGCATTTATTTATTCCCTTATTTATTTTATTTTCTACACTAACCTATTTTGATTTGAAAAATGAATATAACTACGTATATGAGTAATTCCAGTGGACCCATTTTCAAAATAAGGCTTCATGTATACACATACCCAAATTTGAAAAATGCATATTAATGAAAATTAGGGTATGAGAAGCCAACTTCCCTTGAAAAAATGGTATCAAAAATTGTTGAAGCATAGAGTGATGTTGCAAACAAATGATGGAGTGAAACCAATCTTCAATGTATGCATTATTTTCTTGATTTCCCATAGCCATCATACCATGAAGTTCTTGAGCTTTTAAAATGACTTGTTGATGCATACTAAAAGGAACCTCATTTTCTTCCATAGCTTCTACAATTTTTGAATTTGAAACATTCTGAATCTCATTGTAAGTTTTCTCTAATGACACATGTGAGATAGAATGGGTGGGAAGGGTGGGTAAATTTGGCAGTTCAACATTGTAAGCATTTTGTACTGGTTTATTGTGGTGTGGGGGTGGAATTAGCTGAGCAGGAAAATGTGTAAGGAATGGAGCATTGTGATGATGTGGTTGGTTGGGTTGAGTGGATAAATTTGATATGCAAGTAGGATGTTGTGGAAGAGCTGGTGGAGAATATGGAGAATGTGCTTGTGCTACAAGATGAGGGAGAGTAGTCATTCAATCATAAGGTGAACCATACCAAACTTGTAGATAAGATTGGTGGTTATATTGAAATTGACATGGCTGCCCTAGAACATGAGTATTCCATAATGGATTATGCAAGTAATAGAATGGAGAAGAAGTGTTTTGAACCATACATGTAGTCCATGATTTCCATGGTTTTGACCTTGTTACAGCTTCCTCGTCTCTTTGATATGCTACTTCCATCCTAGATAAGGAGGAACAACTATCTATGGGATGCTCCTTTTGGCTATGAGGGCAAAACACTTCATCGAATTCTTGATTTTTATGACCCTGCAAAACATCTAATTTTGCATTTAGAGAGCTAATAAAATCAACTTTAAAATTTTCAAATAAATCATGTTTTCAGCTCTTATGTCCCCTATTCGTGTAGCAGATTTGGAAAAGAAAGAACAAACATCTCTAGAATTCTTACCAGCCTTGGAGATTCCTCTTGAATACCTTATGCACAATTCACAAACATCATCATATGACAACTGAAAAACATCACCTTTTCCTATTAGATTTAGGAGTTCTAAAAATTTATCTTTGATTCCTTTAAGAGGGAGTGTTTTTAAGATCTCTTTTTCCAAATGCTTATATTTTGATTTTTGAAGGTTGTATTGAAATCGATCTACATAGTCCTCCAAACTTTCATATTCCCCTTGTATCATACCGAAAATATCTTCATCGGCCTTGCAATAGCCCTGGTACTTCTTCAAGAATATTTTCTTCATGTCCTCCCATGTTTGGATGCAATTCCCACCTAGGCTCATGAACCATCGAAGAGCTGCTCCTTTTAAAGTAAGAGGAAACACTTTCAATCTATAATCATTAGTACAATCATCATATCCTCTACAAAGTATTTCGAACTCAAATAAGAATGTATCTGGATCTTCATTTGCTAAACCATGAAAATTCGATAAAGATGGGGGAATTATGTGCATTTGTGTCACTCCTCCTAGATCTTTGATAGGAAATTCAAAAGTAGAAACGTGAGCCATTTATTACCATAATATAAGATGTTTTTCACGTGTTTCTTCGAGGCTCCTTCTTCAAATGTTCCTGTCAATTGGTTAGTGAAATGGGTGGTGCTTACATCACCACTTGAGTGAAATCATGAGTTTTGGTTTTTCAAAATTTCTATTTTTTTTTTTAGTCATTCACACAAAAATTCAAACATTTACCCTAAGTTCTTTAACAATTCTGTTGGAAAGTGGGTGGGGGAGCAGGACTTTTACATGCTCCTGTATGCAGGTACTTACCTTCCATTTTTAATACCCAATTCTTTCCTGACAGACACTCATCGAATGTACACTTCTCTTTAAAAATGGCTACACTCTTCCCGGCAACGGCGCCAAAATGTCGAGCGATAAAAGGGTGTCTTTTTAACTCCTAATTACCTTCACATTAATTGTCAACCCAGAGACGACTTTTTATTTCAAGAGTGTACTCAGTCTGAGGCGGCTATTTACTCAAGAGTAATGTTTTGCAGTATAGTGCTTAAAATCCAAAAGTAAACGAATGCTTGAAAAAGAAATATAACAACAACATAAACTCAAATGCTCTAAAATCCAACTATTCACTTAGCAATCATCAATCGAGGATACAGTAGCAATAATTCATTCCTCTAGAGATTGATACAATTGAAATCAAACTAGGACAAGACAATCAATCTGAGAGAAAGGAAGCAATAACCAATGTTCTCTACAGTTGACAGCCCTGATGCACACTAAAGCAATCAATAATGCAAATAACAGAAAATGGAACAACAATTAAGAAATGGAACATCATCTACTTCTATAAATAGGATTGAACAACAAAACTCTATCCTACATAAATGAATGCAACAATAATTATAATAAAAAAGAATTGAGTAACAACCTTTGAATTGAATAGCAAACAGAAATGGAACAACAGATTATCAAAGATAAAGTATAGAACAACGGATTAAATTTGAATGTACAACAACCCAAGTCAAGCACGCAACACACTTACCATTAAAATGGACAGTAATCTGAGCTTTGGTATAATACGCATGAATCACAGCTATAAAGTAACAGCAATTGTAATGGAACAACAATCCCAAATAAACAACAGTCACAATTTAATAATACATCATACAGTTGTATCGATTTAGGAACATACAATACGGTTAATCTGTAACCGAATGACAATCTGTAAGGCACATCAATGTTATATCAATTATCAAAAGGAACAGCAGTGCGATACAAAGTTAAAATGATAACATAGCATTCCTGTTGCAGATAACGAGAATATCCAATCAAGTATTTATAACAGTGCTGATATGTAAAACAGTAAAGTGCGCCAGATTACTGAATAGAGTAAAAGAAAGAGATCAAACCACACGTGAAGCGTAAAGATATAATACAGCAGCAGTGTAATCCACCAATGGCTGGGCCCTTAGTTGCCAGCGGATGCTGCTGGGCTACATTAGATGAGAAGAATGAGCAACAACTCCCAAATCATATATTAATCATCAAATTCTAAAATTAGTACAACAACTAAAGCTCCGAGAATTACAACATGAAACAATCCCTTCTTCTTCCTATCCTATCATGAATAATCCATCATCATTCTTGAATCTCTAAGTCTGAATCCTTAATTCTCCATCTCTAAATTCATCATCCCTCTCTAAATTAATCATCCCCCTCTCTGATCTCTGTTTTCATTTAAATAGAGATAGAGTAGAGAGAAGTTACAATAGAGATAATTACAACATGATTCTATTACAAAATTGGATTGTTTCCAACCAATTGATCAACAAGAAGATATATTTCCATCCATCTTTCAACAAGAGCAAGGCGAATTTGGTCTTTGCAGCTGAGATTTGGAGGAAGACTGCAACAACAAATCTGAGAAAATTGTGCTCAAAGAACCCTGTGTTTCTCTCAGTACAAGCCGAATTTGGGCAAATCGTTCTTTAATAAAGTTAATTGGGTCCGTTCGGGACAAAACCCATGTTCCAAATTTTCTAGATTCATCTTCATTTGCTCAGAATATCAACCGCAAAACTATCACTTCTTATTCCAGCGAATTTCTGAGTTGGCACTTTTAATGGTCAATCTTCAATCTAGAAATTATCTTGGAGGTTAAAAATGATGAATAATGTTACAACTAATTTATTGAAAATATCATTGATAAAAACATTCATAATCATCAATTTTAGAAATAAAGGAAGATAAATAATATTCATCCGTAAGAGCATAAATCATTTATAAAATGGATTTAAATGATAAATTATAACAAATGACATAATAGAGAAGAGTAAAAATGGATGAAATAAGTGTTACAAAGTGGTCATATTCATGGCCCAACACATGGGAATGAGACTCCATATGAAATGTTAAAGGCCTTGACAAAATTATTTCATAACAACAATTACCACATGAAGCTAGCACTGAAGGACAAGCTCAGGAAAATCAAGATGGAGAAGGGCGACACAATACCAAATTACTTGACCAAGTTCATCCAATGTTAGGATTATCTTGGAAGTGTTGGTGTTAGAGTTGTTGAAGATGATCTAGTGAGCCTATCACTTCTAGGCCTTCCCAAGAACTGGCACAACTACTAGGATTTGGTAAATGGGAGGGAGAAGCTACGAGAGTGGGAGTGTTTGTCGTTCAACTTGGTGCAAGAAGATATTTGATGGAAAACCAGATATGGATCCTTAACTAAGCATGATGATGAGGAGAACTATGCCTTGTATGCAAAGGCAAAGAAAGGGATAGGGAATTCATCCCATTCCAAATTAGATTCTAGTCAGGGTGGAAAGAAAAAGGACTTGTCGAAGATTAAATGTTTTCACTGTCATGAGCTAGGACACTATGCCACAAAGTGTCCACACAAGAAGGCCAAAAAGAAGCCCTCAGGAGGAGTGATAGGTAAAGCTCTTTCTTCACAATTCGAGTTCGATTTCACCCTCATTTCTTGCATGGTGACATCGATGATGGGTAGTGTGTGGTATTTGGATAGTGGAGACTCATTCCATATGACCGGAAACAAAGAATTATTCAATGACTTGGAGGATAAGGACCTCCATATGCACATCGAAATGGGAGATTATGGAAGGTATAGTACGACCGATATTGTTACTGTTACTTTTGGGAGGGAGTTTGGTTCTCTTCTCACATTAAAAGATGTCATGTATGTTTTGGTTTTGAAGAAGAATTTGGTTTCAGTTTCTATGTTGGAGGACCATGGCTACTATGTGATATTTAGCAAAGGAAAGGATTTCCTTCATCACATAGCCTTAGGACAAGTGAAGTAGATCGGGGTTCAGGTGAAGAACCTTTACAAATTGGATGTAGAAGATTGTGCTGCTTTGAACAAAAAAGAAGATAAGGTGCATAGACGAGATATCGGTGAATTGTGGCATAGAATATTGGGTCACTTGCACCACAGATCTTTGAAGATCATGCAATAGATTTCTATAGGACTTCCCAAGGGTTCACTAGAGCAGAAAGATACATGAAAAGGGTGTACATTGGGGAATTACACCAAATCCACCTTTAATGATAAGGACAGTTGAGCGGAAGCGATCCTTTAAATAGTTCACTCAAATGTGTGTGGACCATTCTTGATAGCCTCCATGACCAAGCAAAAGTATTATGTAATATTTGTAAATGATTTCTCTAAAATTCTCTAAATTTTGTGAATTTAAAGCACTTGTTTAGAAAGACACTGGTAGGAAAGTGAATGCTCTTAGGAGTTATAATAGTTGAGAATATGTGTCGAATGAATTCAAGAGATTTTGTGTATTAGAAGGAATTCGACGAGAGTTAATAACACCCCATAACCCACAACAGAATGGGGTGGATGAAAGGAAGAGTAGAAGTATTGTGGGAGATGCACGAGCGATTTTAAATGATTAGGGCCTATCGTTGCACTTATGGGATGAATAATGCAACACAATCATATATGTGCAGAAAATGAGTCCTCATTGGATTCTGAAGATGAGTACATAAGAAGAAGCTCTTTCAAGTAAGAAACCAAATGTGGCACACTTTAGGATCTTTTTTCATCATTTTACTATCATGTTACCAAGGATGCAAGGAAAAAGTTAGAGCCAACAAATGATTTGGGCATATTTTTGGGGTACACTGATGAACCTCACAACTATCGGGTGTACCTTCCATCTCACAGGATGAAAGTGGTTCCTAGAGATATAAATTTCATTTAAGAGAAGGCCATGAGATATTCCCTTGAGAGGAAGCTTCAGTTGTATGAAGATGAGAATATTTTCGCTCCAAAGGAAGAACCTTGAGATGATGTGGAGTAGCCACATGCAGAGGAGCAGAGAGTGGAAGCACCCACTCATGTAGAGACTTCTAGAGATGGAAGGAAGTGCACTAGAGAAGCTAATAGATTGATACATGATGCTAGAGAGAGGAGGTTTCTCCTCATAATAAATTCCCTCCACCTGAGAGAACCCTTTGGCAAGAAATATGGCCTTGTGTTTCTCCACACTCCCATATTCTGCTTGCTTTACCTTGTAAAGACATCTGGAACTCGCCACTGACTTGTCTACTGGTCTTGGGACCACTTCCCATACACTATTTCTCATAATGGATTCATACTTCTCTACCATAGCATCAACCCATACTGGTTGTTGCATTGCTTCCTCAAATGAGGATGGTTCAATCTCTACACTCTCGCTCATCAGATCCATGTAGCAAGTGTACCAATCTGGTGACCTCCTCTGCTTGTGTTTCGAACAATTCTTGTATGATACAAATGAAAAGACCTCCTTGGTATATATATGAGTCTAAGGGGTCACAATATAATCAAAAACTACATAACAATAATAATTTAAGGGCACAACAATACCAGTAGCGGGCTTCTATGGGGCACAACAATAACAATAAGGGGCTACACTAATAATAATAATAATGGGGATACATTAGTTATATAGGGACCTAACATGCAATCTCCTCATCTTTCTAAGTATGATAGAGTCTCTCAACCTAATCATTATTGGTGTATCCATATAGTCTCATATATCTAGAAGTATGTCTCTGACCATAATCCTTCTTACACTTGATCATCGGAGGCTCACTGCCTATCAAGAATAGATCATTAATATAAAGCCAAAATCAAAGTCATACATTGGATCAATTTGAAGTGGAGGTCCAAATCAACTTTTTTTCTTATGAAATCAAACTTCACCAGGTAATTATCAATTGGGGCATAGGCTCGGACAGCTTGCTTCAAACCACATAGTTCTTTGTTCAATATTTTAAAGAGAGTCTTCCTATCCTGTACTTAAAACCCCTCAGGTTTCTCGACACATACTTATTCCTTGAACCTTTCAAAGATTTCATCTGTTTCATGCTTCATCTTATATATCCATCTTGAAGTTGCATCAGATTTACCTTGCAGTCTTGGAACAAAATCCCGTACATATTTCTTCATAATTGATTCTTTGGCCAAAGTATCCTTCCAAACCTGTTCTCTCATAGATACTTCATTCTATTCAAGATTATCATCGCTCTTGATCTTGTTAGAGGGGAATGAATCCATATAATTCCTTTTATTTTGGTGCGATATCTCACTTTGATGATTGGTGTCATCGATTGATTCTAGAAGAGGTCTTCCAATGACTTTATATAGTCCTTCCACTCTAGATCGCAAGATAAAGGAATATTTCATTCGGGATCCCTTCGGTTAGGAGCGGTCATTTCCATTAATGAAGGTTATTGTTATTCCTTTGTCTTCCAAGGCATAAATAGATATCAGGTTCTTCTTTAGTTTCAGAACATACAACACTTCATGAAGAATAATAGATTTTCCATAGTTCAAAACAAATTTGATAATACCAAATCCCATCACTGGATATGTAGAGTTATCCCCAAGAATAATTTTCAAACTTGTCTCCCTCTCAACCAGATTTGAGAGAACTTCCTTATACCTAGTGAGGTGTCTAGAAGCCTCACTATCTACCAGCCAACTATTGTATGAATCTGGAGGAGAAGAACTAGAGAGGGATGAAATAAGAATGTATTAATATTGGCTAGAAGTTATGTTACTTTCATACCTATAGTTTCTTGACTTCTTTTGAGAACGAGGAATTTCTTCACGATCATCCAGAGTATCTCATCTTCTTCGAGTGTTTCTCTCTCTTCTATCATCCCGCCTTTTTTTATCGTCACTTCTTCTTCCATCATTTATTCTTCTTCTATCATCATACTTGTTGTTTTTGTAGATTTGATTGGATCGTGAAGCATCTCTCTTTCTTTGATGGTATCAGGCATATTGACTATGCTTGTGAAAATTGTAACATTCAACATCCCTTGATCTTCTATAAGAGTCCTTTGTATCAGGAGATGACCTATTCAAACTAGATGTTCTTCCTTTTCCATTTTTCTTCTTATCTTGAGTAACAAATGTAGCGGGTTCTTCTTCTCCAAGCTTATGAATTCTCCCTCTTGAAATCATATCGGATTATTCTTGAGTGAGCTTTCCAAAAAGTTCATCAAGTAATGGAAAATTGTTGTTATTACTTATGGTGGTAATGAAGGTTTCCCAAACAAGATGGAGACCTCTAAGAGTTACCACCACCAGGTCCCTGTTAGGCACAATTTCTCTAGCTCTCTCCAATTGATCTTAAAGATGAGACATCCTCATGATATATGATTGCACGTTCTATCCTTTATTCATCTTCATGTATTTAAATCAATCTTTCAAGGGGATGATTTCATTCAAATTGTTGACTTCATACATGCCAAACAACATATCATACATATCCTTAGACTTATTCAAATTCCTAACATAAGCAAGTAAATGGTCTTGTAAACTATTAGGTATAATTTTCTTTGCCTTTAACTCACCTTTCTTGTACTTGTTTTTGGAAGTAGTGGAAGCATTCTCGAGAGGCTCAGGTACTTTTCTTTGAATGTATTCCAAGACATCATTGTCTTCCGATATGATTTCCAACTTGATCTTCCATGCAACAAAATTGGATGAGTCTACCTGTTGGAAATACTGAGAGGGGGTCAATCAATATTTCCTTTTTCCTTTTACAATTATTGGTTAATTAGTCATTAAATCATTCAGAGAATTTATATAATAATCACATCAAAAGAAAATAGAAACCAATAAAGAGACAATATATGTAATTTAATATATATGCTTAGACGAACTTCATTGGTCAAGTAGCACACTTAAGCCTTAGAATCAAGTGAAATTTATCATCAATACTCCTTACTACAGTTGATGTGATTGAGTAGATGTGAAACTTCTTAGGTTGAAACTTTGAATGATAATCTCACATCGTAGGGGTTGTAGTTATTCTCAAGCCTTTACAATAGAGAAATAATCATTCTTTGGTTTAAGCATAACTAATTTCCAAGGGCCCAAACTGTGCAAGAGCAAAACACAAGAAGATAAACCCTCAATAAAATTGTTCCTTTGCTGGTACATTAGTAAAAATGTTAAGATTAGTCCAACGAATTATGTTAAGTTGTAATGTTGTGCCAACAAGAATTTAAGATCGATGAATCCCTTCTATGCCCAATGAATATCTGAAACAAAAATTACTCCTGCCATGTAGACCACATGGTTCTTTAGTAACAATAGAAGGATGACCACAACAAAAAACAAATCCTGCACAAAGACCACTATCATATATCCCTTGGTCCTCTTGAGATGTTAGGTTGAATGGACAAGAAATATTTTTGGCAGGCACATCACAAGTGATTTCCTTTCTTTGCAGAGGTAAATAGTCTTTTAACACCAATTCACAAACAATCCAAATAGGCCAAAAGACAAGGGATCTTGTTTACTGATTTTCATATTTTTGCATGGAATAAGTTCCCTAGAGAGGGACAAAACCTTACTTCCCCTTTAAGGAAAATAAAACCTTAAACAAATAGCCTAGACCAAAAAACCCTTGTCCAAGTTCATTCAACCTTCTCATGAGATAAAAACACTATGCCATAATTATTCTCAGATTAGCGATGAGATCTTCCTCAGGACTGTGCTAGCCGCAAATAGTTTGGAGATTTTAAAAAATTTCCTTAATCAATCTTAGAGAGAAATTTGTGTGAAAAATAAACCTACAAAAGATATTCATGTCCCAATGAATCCTTTCCAAATTCAAAAACTCTAGACTTCACAAAGTTGCATAGAAGATTAGTGTTCCCTTTAATTATATACTTCAACATGTTAGAGGCTATCACAAAGTCGAAGGAATTTCAAAGCTTCTTTATGCCTGAGAAAGATGGATTAATTTCTCGCGAAATCTTGCAGAAGAAAATTCCCACGAACATCATATCCCAAAAACAAACTTAACCCAAGAAAAGCTTTGCTCTTGGCCCTAGATGAACTTTGAAAGATCAAAGTTAAAATTGATCATCTACTTTGAAAGGGTTCACGATCCTTTATATAGAAAATTGGAAGAATTCGATTGGAGGGAAGTTAACTTAGGTTTTTGATATAAAACCAAATTAAAATTTTTAATTTGATATCTGAAAAAAATCAAATGGGGCAAGGTCGATCCAAATAATTGGTGGGAAGCCAGATGCACGTTAAAGTTTTAAGTAACCTTTTGGACCAAATCTATTTACTCCACTTTGACTTTCTTAATAATATTTAAATTAATTGGTGGAAGGCTAGATGCATTTTAAATTTTTAATTAACCTTTTGGAACAAATCTATTTCCTCCACTTTGACTTTCTCAATAATATTTAAATTTATCCCTTTAGTAAAAATATTTTTAAACTTATGCCATTTTATACAAATGTGTTGAAGCCATCAATCCTTCCATGTCATATCAATTAACCAGTAATTTGATACCAATTCAATCATCAAACCTTTTATGCCATGTAGTCTTGCCACATCATCAATGAAACTGCCATATCATCACTAATAGGTGCCACATTATTAGTCAACTATATGGTGCCACCTCAGCACCCCTTTGGGGCGTTGGTCCATAAGATGGGTCACAAAATTTAACAAGAAATATCTCACAAACTGGGAAGGCCCATGAGACACTCCACATACTGCTAGAATCAACATGACAAGGGGAATTGCGAGGGTCATGAGGATAAGCACACTAACTTGTTACTCGAAAAATTCCAACAAAAAAGGGGTATGTCCATCGTCCAAGAATCCAAATGCTAGGGCTAGGGTTCCTTCTCTGTATCCTCTCATTGCATCATCCCCTGCATACTTGTTCCTTCTATGACATTAATGAGGTGTTGCACACCTTCTCGACATCTTGCAACTAATCCCACTTTGACATCAATGGAAATTTTCTCAACAATCCCCCCCTTTGTCATTGATGTCAACACACCAAGCATACCAAGAAATGTTGCATCGTGCATATCTCTCTCTCCCTTGTTCCTTCCAAGTTTCTCTCCCTCTTTGACATCAATGACAAAGGGCGACTAACACATCAAGTGATATGGCTCCCCCTGGCAATCTTCCCGATATTGCGGACCTATGATCTTAAATCCTCTTGATAGAATCCCCTCGTCAACATGCTTTCCTACTACATAAATCTTGTGTTGATTCTCCCCCTGAATAATATGATTCTCCTAAAAACTCCCTCTATTTATGTGCATCCACCAATCATGTGAGAGATCATGAAGAAAACCTATTTTCCCTGCTAGACCTTGGTGGTCTTGTCTTCCTTCCTGATTTTGTGGGGTCCACATCAAAATGCTTCTACAATCTCGTGCAAAATGACTAGTGTTGTAGCATAGATAACATTTTCCATTCATTCCTTCATGGTTCCACGGGGTCCATGTCAATCCACTTCTTCAATATTGGGAAAAGTGGCCAAGATTATGGCACAAATAACACTCTACATATGATCTAAATAATGGAGAAAAGAAATTGTAGTTCCTATTGTTATAGGTGTCTCAAACTCTATCTTTCCTTCTAGCAAATTTGCTCCAAGGGATTTGATAAAATCCTTTGTCAATTTTCTTGCTATATCCCTTCCAATATTGAGCTCTATGTCCGTAGTTTGAAAATTTGTAACAATAACCATGAAATTTATCTACATACAAGGCTGTATAGGGTGAAGATTTTCTGAATATGTTTCATCCCTGAGAATATATTTGTTGCTCTCCACTCTTGAATTCTCTATCATGAGTTGGTGTCCTAAATGCATCATCTTGATTTGAGGAATTGGTTTTCCAACTTTCTATGTTGGTTGATTTATGTAGGACTTTTATCTTGGGCTTCTCTCCATTTTTTGGATGGGACTTCCTTTCATAAGACTTCGTCTCTTCTTTGACACATGTTTTCTCTTCATTTTTGGGATACAATTTCTCTTTTTGTGGTTTTTCTTCATCATTGGGATGAGGAATCTCTTCATATGGCTACTCTTCCTCTTCTTTGACATGTGGTTATTCTTCATCATTGGAGTGTGAGTACTCGCTAATATATCTAAGATCTATTTTGATGAGTGGTGATCTCTGGAAATTGATAATGTCTTCCAAGACCTGTGAACTTCTTAGTTTTTGTTTTAGTTTTTTCACTTCAACTCTCAAGGCGACGATTTCCTATTCATGGTTTATGTAGTATTCTTCATTATGATTTATCTGACCTTTTAAAACATCCTACTTCCTTTTGGCTTCTTAAGTTCCCTTTTTAAGGAGATGATCTGATTTTATTTATCTTACTTGTTCCATTTGTTTTGATTTTCCCTTTCTTTTTCTTTGAGCTCACTTGTCAAGGTTCTTTCCCTATCATTTTCCTCTAACAGTTTTCTTTTGAGACACTCCACTTCCTTCTTGGCTTCATCAGGATCCTTATCCTTTTTAGATTATTTTAGTTTATTGATATGAGTTTGAAGTTGTATATTGTCATAAACATTAAATTGAATACTTTCCTCAATATTCTTCTTTTCAGCATTTAGGTCTTCATTTTCATTGTGAAGAATGACATACAAGGTTCTATAACTCTCCGAGTCACGTGTTAGTACTTGAACATTGGCTTTGAGGGTTTTTACATCTTATTCTTAATCAAAAACCCTCTTTTCAATAAATACTAAATGTTATGGATTTCCCTTCAAGTTGTTAAGATTCCACTAAATGACTTGCTTTGATACCAATTGTTCGAAATACTAAGAGGGAGGTGAATCAATATTTCAGTTAGTTATTAAATAATTCAGAGCATGTAGATAATCATCACATCAAAAATGAATAGAACCAAACAAAGTTATGGTAGATGTAATTTCATATATATCCTCAAGGGAACTTCGTTGGTCAAGTATAACATGTAAGCCTCAAAATCAAGTGAAATTTATCATCAATACTCCTTACTATAGTTGATGTGATTGAGTAGATACCAGACTTCTTTGGATGAACCTTTGAGTGATAATCTCACATCGCAAGGGTTGTAGTTATTGTCAATCCTTTTAAAATGATTAGAGAAATTTTGAGGTCTAAAATGGGCCTCCTAAGGAATATTATAAAATAATAGTGGAACTATTAAAATAAGATTAGATTGTGTCATCAAATTTTAGAGGGAAAAAAGAAAAAACAATTTTTTCAACTCGTATTTTCAACTTATCTTTCTATGGTTTTACTCAAATTTCGATCAAGATCACTTGTTAGATGTCTAACTTAATTCCTCATCTAATGAGTTCCCATGTGTTGACGGTCTTGGACCCGCCAACATTTAGGGGATCACCATGGTATGAAGTCCTAACTAGACCTCACACTGTTTAGTGTGGGAGTCCCATCCAGTATGACGACCCAGTTGCCATTGTCTTAAGGATTTGCGTCAACTCTTTCTTGTCAGCAAATGAGAGTGGTCTGATTCATCTTCGGGAAGTGAGGTTTGTGTGCCTGGTGAGTGTAAGTGTCACATGTGTCAATGGTTCTTTCACTGTAAAGGGAGAGGGTGAAAGTGAGTCCCAGGTTGGTTGGGATGTAGTCCCAACTCGACTAGGAACACACAACACAACAGGACGTGCATAGCTTCCGGAGGAGCAGTCCACATGGATGTGACAATCACAACATACAAGGTGATATAACACGTACAACACTCAATGGATGAGTCTGAATGAGTGCAACAGTTGTTACAACAAGCTTCATGTGAAAGGTTTGTCGGATGTACGGAAGAGTAGTCTACATAGGAAAGATAGTGTTAACAACATGTACAACACATTTCCATTAATAGATTATGTATTACAACAAGTGAAATAGTTCAGATGTAGAACATAGTTTAAAGCAACATGCATTACAAGTGTTAAATATTAGTCTTACAATAGATACAATACATGTGTGAAAACGTGATGGCCTGTGAGCAGGCTTCTGAATTAAGCAAAAGTTCCAAGACACATTGTTACACCATACATCACTAACCCTGAGTGTTGGGCGTTGGAGCCACTAGTTACTCCTCAAAGAAAAGATTATAGACTTCCTTGGCTATGTGGGAGGAGCTGAGGTGAAAAGTCCTTTACATGTACAAATGAGGGGGTATTTATAGCCAAGGGTGAAGCTGACCCTTACAGTTGTTCGACTACCCTCATGACCATTTGACTTACATGACTTTTCGACTTACATGAATATTTGTTCAACAAGTGGGTCTCTTGGACTTCCATGTTATATCACATTGATTGACAACATAGCCCATAGTAGAGATGTGGGCGACATGACTCGACATGGCAATGTTGCTACATTTGTGATGCTGTGAAGTGCATCTCGAGCTTCAGTCTTGTTGGGTGATGGGTGTCTTCATGGTGTTGCACAACTTCACCTCCACAAGGCGAAGTGTGCGGAGTCTTCGATGGTCCTTGGTTCGCTTGATGAAGCTTTAGCATGTTGTTACTTGTTTGCATGTTGGAAGACCTGATAGGCTCATCTGTTCGCGAAGGTGCATGTTCGTCGCATTCATCCATTTCATATTCATCGTTCGTTCGCTTGTTGGTGAAACTATCCTTCTACATGTACTCCCTTTTTTCATCCCATTCATCGTCGTGCCATGTTTTCTGGTGTATCTGTACCTATAGTCATTCATGACGAGATAAAATCAAATCCAAAACCTACTAGTCTACCATGACACATGATCATTTCGGATGCAGGTGATCGGGAGAGGCAGCAAGGTTGTGAATCGGGATGATGGCTCTAGGCACTGCTAATGAAAACTACGCAAGAGTCACTGAGTGATGGAGATGGGCAATCTGAGTCGACAGTGACTATCTGCAAGGTTTGGCTTAGCTCGAAGGAAAAATTGCACAAATTTTGAGAGAGATAGTCTGGGCTACAGGAAGGCAAGGTAGGCAAGATCTAGGCATTTTCTAGAATGAGTGGGTAGTAGGGGCTGGAAGGCTAAATTTGCACAATTTTCTGGAGGAATAGGCTGGGTTGTGAGGAGGGTCAATAGGCAGGGATTGCGTAGTTTTTGGGAGGAAATGCCCAGAAGACTGGCAGCCAAAACTACGAAATTCCCAGAGGGAACTAGCAGTTGGCTACTGGGGTAACTCATAGCCAAAACTGTGCAATTCCCATATTGAATTGATAGTTGGATGCTTAGTCACTGGCAACAAAAACTGTGCAATTCTTGAAGGGAACTGGTAGTCTGCTACTAGGAGCTGCTGGCAGGGAAACTTCACTGAGGTCGGGAGGCTAACTTGTTGATAATTTCTATGCAATTTCTGAGTTGCACAGACTGCTAGGAAGCAGCAGGCTTGCTCATGAAATTGCGCAATTTCTGAGATGAGAAGCGGGTCGACTGTCGAGATGAATGACTGGGAAAACTGTGCAATTTTCTGAGGGAGACAGGGACATGCACTTGGTGTCTGTCCGGCCTGTCTGTGCAATTTCCTCAGTGAGCTGAGTGAGTAAGGTGATGGCCTCTGTGCAATTTTTTAAGGGACTCAGCCCCGGGGTGACTGCCAAGTCTGAATGTCTAGGTGGCTCACATGAGGGTTGATTGAATTTATTGCGGGCAACACAGCTTGAAAATACTAGCTTGGTGCTTCTGTGCTGTTCGAGTTGACAGTTGATTGAGTTGAAAGTGGGGTGATGGGTTGGCTATCAGAGGAGAGTTTGGCCATCAGAACTTCAACAAAATGACTAAGTGTGTGAATGATGAAATATGTATAGGTGATCATATGAACACACATTCACATGACTCAACAATGAAACAACCCAAACCATCCAGACACACATGTTCAACATGACTAACTGATGGTGCAAGTGACAAGAACGACATTCGTGATTGAATGTTCATTAATCGAGATGATGCTTGCGCGACAATGAACATGACTCCATGTGTGAGTGATGATTTCATAGCTAACACAACAATCACATACGAAGAGAAGACTTTGAGCATAACCAGAACATGGTCGCAAGCATGACTTAGACACTAGCATGTATAAACTTGAATCAAATGAACAAGCAAGGTGGATGCAAAGACTCACACGAGCTCATGGAGTGAACCTGAGTGTGTGTAGTCATCAAGTGAAACTCTCAAGGGAGGCTCCAAAATTAGTGCAGGCCAAAATTTTGGAGGGTGGTTGTAACAACTACAACACCATGTTGCATACTTTATATGACCCTGCTACACTAAAAATGAGAAATACATGAAAAACATGATTGCAATAATATTTTTTCATGTATTTCTCATTTTTTGTGTATCAGGGTCCATCTAAAGTATACAACATGGGTAATAATTAGATGAGGAATTAAATCATATATCTAACAAGTTCTTTTTCTCAAAAATTGAGTAAAAATGTGGGGATATAAGTTGAAAATATGAGTTGAATTTTTTATTTTTTTATTTTTTTTATTTTTTAATCTTTTTACTTTTTTACTCCAAAAATGGTGAATCATCCCCCATGGTTGACATCATCATATTGAATCCTATTAGTTCTTATAACGTTTATTTTGGTTGTAATTTTGTTTTGAGGTCCATTTTAGACCTCAAAATTTCTCTAATGAGAGATCTAGTCATTCTTTGTTTTAAGAATATTAAATTTCCAAGGGTCCAAACTGTGCAAGAGAAAAACACAAGTAGATGGACCCTTAACAAAATTGTTCCTTTGCTGGTACAATATTACAAATGTTAAAATTTGTCTAATGAATTATGTTAAGAGGTAATGCCCCACCAGCAAGAATATAAGACCAATGAATCCCTTCTCTATCCAACAAATCTCTGAAACAAAAATTACTCTTGCAATGTAGACCACATGGTACTTTAGCAACAACAAAAGGAGGACCACAATGTAAACAAAATCGTCCATAGAGATAACAGTAGCATCTAGCCCTTGTTCCTCTTGAGAGGCTAGTTCAAACGGATAAGAAATGCTTGTGGAAGACTTGTAACAAGTGATTTCCCTTATTTGTAGAGGTAAAAACTTTTAACACCAATTCACAATCACTTCAAATAGGCCACAAGACAAGGGATCTTCTTTACAATTTTTCATATTTTTGCATAAAATAAGTGTCCTAGAGAGGGCTGAAACCTTATTGCCCCTTTAAGGAAATGAAACCCTTAAAAAAATACCCCAGACCATAAACCCTTGTCCAAGTTAATTCAACCTTCTCATGAGATAAAAACACTACTCCATAGGTCTACACATAATAACGATGAAAGCTTGCTCAAGGCTGTGCTAGTTGCAAATAGTTTGAAGAGTTTAAGAAAATTTCTTTTATCGGTATATTGTCGTTGTGACAAAAGCCCTCCAAAATTTTTCCTACACTTGAATTTTGGAGCCTACTGTGGACCTCGTAATTGGTCATTTTGTATTCACTTCTCGACCTATTGATGTTTTTGAGCTCCCTTATTGGAATGGAAGTGTCAATGTCACTTTCTCACACATGATAAGTTTGTAACAAGTGCATGAGTACATTATTTTACGCAATCTTGAAAAAGCATAGCATGGTCCAACAAGACTATGCATGTGTGATTTCCAATCCATGTTGTCAGTCAACACACACTGAAATTGATAGTTTCTCACTTCTAGCTATGTTTGTACTTCCATTTCCATGAATTTTGCAAATTGTCACTTCTCACACCTTTGCTTGTGAGTGTTGTTTTCATGTTTTCGATTGTCACTTTTTCTTTCTTTCCCTTTAATTAGTTTTGTTTTCATGTTATCTTCACCCTGGCATGTGTTGTTTCCACCGTCGTTTGCATATAAAAAGTGTCATTCACACTTTTATTTTCATATAGAAAGTGTTGTATTTTAGTGTGGGAGTTGCTTCTTATCATAAAGTGGAGTTTTGGTTTATTTCAAGTGGAAATATATGTGATAATGAGTTTTTCTTATCATGTAGACATGTTCCACACTCATTTCCAAAGTTTCATGCACTATCGCACAAGTGTTGTCATTGTCGTCACAAAGTGTATCTTTAGAGTCACACTTGGAATGGGTTGTCACAATGTTGTTGCATTGAGGAAAGTATGTTGTTCATGTGTTCTAAGTTTTCCATGTTATATATTCAAGTGAACTAAGTGTGTTATCATGTTCAAATCTTGATCTTATTCAAATTCCTCTCACTAATCCAACTCTTAGTCAAAATTCGAAAAAACTTCCGATCAGGACACTCAGCTTCACCTAGCGCTCCTGAACTGTGCATTGCATAGTCTCAATCCTTAAGTAGCAACCTTGTCTCTTAGAACTGCATAATGCACAGTCTTTGCCTCCTAGAACTATGCATTTCACAACCTCTGTGATCAAGCCCATCCCCTGAGTCCTAGAATTGCACAATCTTTCTCTCGAGCCAACCCAGCACTGTGCATTGCGTAGTCTTAGTCCTCAAGCCTCAATCCTGTGCACAATCACTTGTCCTCCTATCCTTCCAGTACCACACATTTCACAATTTTAACACTCAATCCTAGGCCTTGGCCTCCAAAACTCAATTTATCCCTCCAACCTGGTCTCAACTTAACATTGTGCAATCTTTGAGCTCAAGCCCAACTCTTGAGCTCCTGAGCTACACAATTGCATAATCACCATGTCTTCTCTACCTTCTAGAATTACACACTTGGATGAAACAATGCAAAACCCCTAAACCCGGCTCATTGAGTCCAAAAATTGTGCAATATTCCTCCTCAGTCCAACTTGAACTATGTATTCCACAGTCTCAAGGCTCAAGATTCACCCCTGACTCCCTCAGCTTCACAATTGCATAGTCACTAAGTTTCTTCCGCAACCCACAACCTAGTTTCGGCTCAGTTAGTGGAACAACATGCATCATCTGAGACTAGGGGTTTATCATACTTATGCCATTTTGTCATGAGTGGATTGCATATGCAGGTACTCTATCTTGCTATAGCAATATGATGAAGGAAGAGCACGTGCTAGAAGACACATATGGAGCTGAAGAAATAATATGATCATCAGGCGAGAAGATGAAGGAACACTATATTACAACAGAATATAAAATATCTAGACCGCATGAAGACTCCATCTGATTCACAACCATTTGGAGGGCTAATTTGGAGAACAAAGTGTTGGTCAGCGGATCCCCTGCATAACGGTTTTGGGGCTTGAAGCCCACATTTTTGTGTATTTTACTGTAAAAGCTCCGCGAAGTGCACAGAGCACGAATTTTAATGGGTCAAGTCCAAGGGTAGTCCACCCTAAACTATTATAAGTTAATCTAGAATGTTTCGGCTTGCCCTTGGTCGGTGGACCATGGGAATTTATAAAGAAGAACAAGGCTCTAAGTGTAAGGTAGCTTTTTGGTAATAGAAGTAATATGGGTGTCTGAAAGTGATAGTAGATATGCGTCTGTGAAGTGTAAGTTTGGGTTGTAATAGGAGATAGAGGTTCCGCAGCTGTGTGAGCAGGGCGGGAAGTTGATTGTAACCGGATAAAGGGAATTAATAAAGATAAGTGATTCTAAAATATTTTGTATCTATTCTCGATTCTGGTTTATGCATTTGTTCCTGATTTATGATTACGCGCATCTCTGTTTAAGTTGAATAATAACTAGAAGTGCTGTAACTTCTTAAATAACCAAATATCTATAAATAAGCACAAGAAATGGTAAATTGCATTTGTGCTTGACTAAGGTAGTTGCCCTGAAAAGATAGCTGTGTGAAAGTAGCGCCACACGTAGGACTACTTTGCGCAAACCTAGACCACATCAAGACATCCCTAGGGTACAAAAACCTAGCTCTAGCACCCTCCCATACTATCTCGAGTGAGACTTCAGTCTGCGCTCCACGGACTGTTGCCGAAAGGGCTGGTAGTGTTGGGATTTGTTTGGCTAAACATTTCTAAACCTAGGTTGGGCACCATTAAGCCAACAAATGGTTCCATTGCCGGGACCAGGATCTGCCTAAGGGATGTCTGATGTGGGAACGTCGGAACTCTATGAAGAAAGAGATTGAAGATTGGTTGGATCAAAAGCTTCACGAGTTCATGGTGTAGGCAAACAAAACCCCACAGATATATGAGAAGAGGTGGCTGGATCACTACATCTACATGGAAATCCACGAGATCTTCTTTGCGTCCTTCTCGTCAGAACTGTATGAGTGGATCGCGAGGCTAGTAGATAGCACGGGAAGGTGCAAGCTTGATCAGTCGATAGTGTGGACTCTGGAGTTAGTGTGTAGGTTAAAGGCGTCTGAAGATAAGATCACGCAGGCCGTAGATCATTGGTTGATCGGATAATAGGAGGGTTTATCATTGAATTTGCAATAAAAACAACTGTCAGCTATAGTAAAGGCGAAAGACATTTTTTCAAAGGACCGCAAGGTAAGTACATCAAGTCTTTGATACCTAGATTAAAATGTTGTTATGTGAAAAATGGGTGATGCACATACATTAATGAGCAACACGACGTGAAGCGGACGAAGCTTCAAAGGGATCAAAGGGTTAGGAAATAGTCCTTTAATTTCACCACCGTGAGCAAGTGGGGAAGAGCACGCTTGGGTTTCTCCAAGGAGTACGGTCAGTCTGATTGGGAAACGCATTCCACAGTTATCATCTCCACTAACGCCACCACTCCCATTGCCTTCTTCACCTCCAACTTCTCCCACTTTACCTCCACCAAACCAGTAGTTTAGCATGGCAAGTGCAATCAAGTTGCCTGTACTCAGAGGAGTTTCCTGTACGAGGTTACGAATGGTAAAATTAAAAAGGCCACATTGGTAAGTGCACTACAGGATCATGCATTGACTTGGTATATCAAACACTCAAATGATCACCCGAATGCTGGAATAGCAGAAATTTAGAGTGGATTGAATAAAGAGTTTAGTCGACCGAAATTAGAGACGCAGTTGATTATAGGATTCAAGGAGATTGTGATGCTTCCAAGTGAAACCCCCTGGGATCTAGACCAAAGGATGAAAAGTATGATCCGCGAGGCCAATATGACAATGACGAATGTGCAGCACCGTGCGTGGTTTGTGGCATCGTTGACACCACACTTGAGGAAAACACTATCACAACAGAAGCTCTCAAACCAGGCAGAGGCATTGGAAATGGAAATGAGGTTGCATGAAACACCGATACGGGATCCGGGGTTGGGAGTCCAAAAAATCCACGCATGGGAGTCCAACAAATCCACACACAACTACAAAACCTATGCTTAGAGATGCAGAGTTTGAAGCAGGATAGGGTGCCCTGGCTAGAGGTGCGCGAATAAGTGTGGTGTATAAAATGTAAGGGCCAAGGTCACGATAAGGATCACTGTCTTGTATTCACGAACTATTTGGTAGGAGGGGGACCGATGCCATTGAGACCAGAGGCACAAGCAGGTCCGAGTGTGTTCGCTGCTCTTTGGTGTGCGATTTTTCAAGTGGGAGGAAAGCACACAACAGAAAATTGTCACCTATTGTAGAAATATACCTAGGCTCCGCAACAACTATACTGTAATTTTTGTAGATCAATGGGTCATGATGAGCGAACATGCTGAAACTATGAAATAATGATGGATAGGACTCCAACTTATTGAATGCAGACAAAAACGTGAGGCCTTGATCCAGCTGCAACAATAGCGAGGGGTGGCTTCCAAGGGAGAGGTCGAGGTCACTGGGGAATGAGATTCGGGAGAGGCCACATACAACTAATTTGTTACAATTGCAGAGGCCTTGGGCACTACACTCGTGATTGTACCAACTTGATGAGATTATCTTGCCCGTATTGTGAACAATTTGATCATGAAATGATAGATTGTTCGACATTGATTGCACAAATGCATAAAAAAGGGGTGTTGCAGCCCACTTCGACGCAAAACATCCAAATAATGAGGTCCGAACTACGTGAAGAGGACCCCAAAGTGAACATGATGCTCAGGAGTGGCGCAACCACGGGGGAAGATAAGGGGAAGAAGCCTGAAGAAGACACTTTGGTACATAAGGCTCCTGCAAAGTAACCTGAATTTGACTTGGACCACACAAAAGAAACGTTTATGGAAGCTAAGAAGAGCTTCACAGAGGTCTCTACTTCAGGTAGTAGGGATCAGCCAGAGATGGACCTGGATCCCTCGATGCTAACTACCATTTTAAAGACATGTATGAAACTGCTGCATGATAATAAGGTAGTTAAAGGACTACACGAATTGATTGCTAGGTGAGCAAGGTTAGGGGAGCCACGCGTAGTTCGAAAAATGGGGAAACATGCCCTACACACCAGATAGGAAATGCAGTTGACAGCACAAATTGGGGAATATGAGATGGATTAAGTAATCTTAGACCTAGAGTCGGACGAAAACATATTACCAAACGCATGGGTAGGCCCACACTATAGTGGTCTCCCATTCAATTACAGATGGCGAACCAACAAAAGATCTTTCCCATGGGAAGATTGATAGGAGTAAAAATGGATATCGATGGTGCGAGCATGCAGACAGATTTCAAGGTAATAGAGATTGTGGATGACAGTAACCCTTACCCCACATTACTTGGAATAGATTGGGAAATGGATATGAATGGAGTCATCAATCTCAAGAAGTGGAAAATGATTTTTGAGAGAAAGTCCCTACATGTGATAGTTTCGTTGGATCTTGTCGAAGGACAATGTTACACAGCACCCATGCGCGATGATGGAAGCGATGAAGAGCTAGATTATATCAATAAAATAACCACGTGGAACCAGGATTGGCTACATCCTACTACAGATGATAGGACCCCATGGAAGCACACAAAATCTTGCCTGTCGGAGTCTGATGAAGAAGATGAGCAATGGCACAATCTATTGAGTGAAGTGACGATGCTAAATTGTAATATGATGGCCAAATGACTGCATTGCGTAACCACCAAGGCTCAGGATCTATCAACATATGATGGACTAATAGTGGTGGACGAATTCTTGAGAAAGTTTGAGAGTGTAGTACTAGAGCACCAGAGGTTTGATGCATTAAAGTGGGTGCTGCACGTAACACTTGCACATTGGTAGGGAACGCATGAAGGGAATTTTGAAAGTTGGTATGATTGCAGAAGGATGATGCAGCTAAGGTTTGGGAAGACGGAACTACGAATAACCAAGAAATATGATGGACGCAATGACCCATGCATGCACCTCACAAAATGGATCGAAGCCTATGGTGAAGAGCCCCAGCTTGAATGCGTACATTTATTCTATCATACCCTCGATGTCATCCCCAGAAACTGGTATACTTAGACAGAGCTCTGACATGGTATGGGCGAATGGGATATCTTGCGCGAAGGGTTTTTATTAACGTTCTTATTTGAAGACCAATGGATGGATACTGTTGACGAAGTGCTGTGAGTCGTCAAAGCCACTATCTTCAAATTACCATAGGAACCAGAAGAAATCGTTCAACCAGAATGGTCACATTAGTTAAGCCATGCCCTAGAATGTTACAACATGTAAGCAGAGGATGATGATGATGACCCCTGAAACATTAACATCCCAGAAACAGAAGGGAGCTGCGAAGTTCGAAATTGTTAATCGAGGACCCTGACATCACAGTGCCACTAAAAATGAAATAGGTAAACATTGGTACAGATGAGGAGCTGCAGTATTCGACCATGGGGGACTATTTGGATGATGCCACAATGGATAAAGTCATCAAGTTACTGCACGAATCAAGACTTGTTCCCAACCAAAATGATAGAGTTAAAGAGGAATCTCAGTGACCTGGGCATGACGAAGATAACTCTGAAGTCGGATGTGAAGCCAGTTAAGCAACATCCTTACCATTTGAATCCAAAGTATAAGGAAAAAGTCCGCGAAGAATTGGACAAAATGATTGCAGCAAGAATTATTGAACCTGTGGAAGAGTCTAACTGGGTGAGTCTTATGATAGTACAAGAGAAAAATAGAAGGGTGAAATTCAAATCTGCGTGGACCTCCGAAAATTGAATGATGCTTGCGTTCATGACCCATTCCCGACCCCATTTACAGATGAAGTCCTGGGGAATGTTGGTGGACAGGAAGCATACTCATTCACGGATGGGTTCTCAGGATACCATCAAATCAAGATCGCGCCAGAAGGTAGGAGCAAGACCACCTTCGCGACCGAATGTGGATGTTTTCAGTATACAATTATGCCCTTCGGGTTGAGGAAAGTGCCAACGATATTTTCACGCATAGTAGTGGTTACGTTCAAAGAATTCATTCATAATTTTTTGGAGGTTTATTTTGATGATTGGACTGTATTTGGGCTAGTCAAGAAACATGTAGCAAGCTTACGGTTGATTCTAGATACGTGTTGACGACACCAGATTGCGCTAAATCTTAAAAAAGTGTACATTCCTCGTCCCTTTTGGCAACTTGCTCGACCATGTAGTTTGCAGACAAGGCCTAAAGGTGGACCCTGCAAAAATTGCTGTCATACTCAATTTGCAAGCGCCGCACAGTGTCAAACAACTCTGTACCATGTTGGGACACACTAGATACTATCGAAAGTTTATTAAGGGCTACGCAGAAATCACGGAACCAATGGAACAATTGTTGAAAAAGGACACTACATATTGCTGGAATGATGATTGTAAGAAGAGTCTAGAGATTCTAAAGGAAAAGATGGCATTCACCCCCATTTTGGTTTTCCCAAAATGGGACATTGAATTTCATGTACACATTGATGTGTCTTGTATCGTGCTGGGTGTTGTACTCACGCAGGAAGGAATGGAAGGCATTGATCACCCGATTGTGTTTGCAAGTTGACGATTTTCTAAGGCAGAAAAGAACTACTCCACTACTGAGTGCGAGGGATTGGTGATGGTATATGCGCTCCAGAAATACCGCTACTGTCTACTTGGTGGGCACTTTAAAATGTATACTGATCACTCCACGTTGAAATACCTGGTGAACAAGCTTGTGTTGGGGGGTAGTATTTTTAAATGGCTGTTACTGTTTCAAGAATATGATTTTGAGGTCATCGTAAAGCTAGGACACCTAAACGCTGGCCCAGATCACTTGTCCCAAATTGAGAACAGTGGGGAACCAACAAATATGGAGGAAGGACTACCTGATGCACAACTCTATGCAGTGCGCATCGCAGATGGCCACTTCAAGGATATAATCCACTTCTTAACCATTGGGACTGCGCCACAGGGGTATTCAATCTGGCAAAAGAAAGAATTGGTGGTACGTGCGACGGATTTTACTATTATCACGGGGCACCTCTACAAAATGGGAAATGACAAAATATTACAAAGATATGTTCCTAAATTTGTATAAGGACAGATCCTCACAGAAGCACATGGAGGGGTTGCAGGAGGACATTATGCAGGGAGGGCAACAACACAAAATATTCTTCGCGTCGGACTATGGTGGTCAACTCTACATCAAGACTCAAAAGTGTACTGTTAGGCCTGTGACATATGTCAATGGACTGGGAAACCATCGTGGAGGGATGAAATGCTGCTCAATCCACAGATAATGGTGCAACCATTAGAAAAATGGACGATCGACTTTGTGGGACCCATCACGCCTCAAGGAAAGACAGGTGAGCACTATATCATCACCGTGATAGAATACTTGACTCGATGGGCAGAAGCACAACCAGTTATGGACTACACGACTGGTACAACTACGAAATTTTTGTTCGAGAATGTGTTGACATGGTTTGGATGCCCGAAAATTCTAATGAGTGACCACGGAATGCACTTCCTAAATGAAACTATCAGCGCGCTCACTGAGGAATTCCAGGCATATCATCAAGAAAGTACACCATATCATTCACAAGTGAATGGAATAGTCGAATCTTTCAACAAGATTTTAGAGACTGCGTTGACCAAGATCTGTAACGTGTAGCGAAACGATTGGGATTTGCGCATACCTACTGTGCTATGGGCATACCAAACCACTTGCAAGAAATTGATGGGTCAGACACCCTTCCAGTTAGTCTATGGCATGAAAGCATTCATGCCAATGGAATACATTGTACCTAGTTTGCACATAGCAGCAATGACAGGCATGGCAGACCATGGAGCATTGGAAGAAAGGTTCACGCAACTGGAAGAATTAGAGGAGGAACGGTTTCTAGCAGGATTCCACCAGCAGGTACAAAAGAAACATGAAAAGGCTTGGCATGATTGCCATATCAAGTTGCACATGTTCAAAGAAAATGATTTAGTATTACTGTATGACAGCAATTTCGAGAAATTCCTTGGAAAAATCTGGATGCATTGGTTAGGAACATATGCAGTCAAAGAAGTCATAGATGGAGGTGTGGTCTAGCTCAGCAAGCTTAATGGAGAGCCCTTCCCAGGAAGAGTAAATGACAGTCACCTAAAGCTCTACACGGGTGGGCTGACTTCCTGATGAACAGACCAAATTACAGTCTCACTGCTCTGGACAGTTGAAGGAGAGCGTGGGATGATAAAGCTATCTATGAGGGAGCTGCACAACAACAAGGGTGCGCGTTGAATCGGTTTGTCACAAGGGTCATGGTTGCACAGAAGGGGCTGCACTGCTGTGTGGACAAGCACAAAAGTGACCATTTCCATCACTATTCATGACAAGATGTCCGAGTTACAGAGAAAAGGAGTGGGCAGTGAGAAATTAAGATACGAAGTACGAGCCCAATTTGGAATGATCTATGGTCAATCTAGCATTAATGGGCCAGAAAAGGAGGGAACGACTAAATTTGAATTTCCACAGGCCTATAAATCATAGTGGGGCATCCACCGAACAAGCTATAGTATCTAGAGAATGAAGCTATTGTGCCCTCCACTAGATATGGAACCGTTGAACCTCGATGGTGGGGGAGTACGCCAGGTGCTTTCAAAGGAGACCCAGGATCTTCTGGACAGTGCAATGTCAAAAGCCAGGGGTGCCATGTTGATCTCAATGCCAATGGTGGGAGATGTAACATAAATTCTCAGACAAGTAGCAGGGCCAATCCGAATGTCGCTCCATAAACCACGGTCTGGCAAGCGATCTATGAAAGCTACAAGAAAGATGTTGAATTTTGAGACAAATGACAAAATTCTACTTAAAAGTTTGTCTCTGATGAGCCTTGAAGATTGGGATCTCATGGAAAACAACATCTCTCTTGCAAAAATGCAACACAAGCTGCAACAACTATTGAGTATACGAGACTAGAAATTGCAAACTTGCTATACTTGCACAAAGAGTTCATGGCTTTGGCATCTCAGCTAGAGCTAAAATCCTATGAGGAGCCACTTTGTGTCAACCAAGCAGAGCAGAATGAGCATCATCGGTTAGGAAAACTACTAGGGGCAATGGAGTAGGAGCTTGAAGAAGCATTGCAAGAAGCAAGGATGGAACAATGAGGTGCAGTATGTTAATCACAGGGATGGTGAACTGTGAAGCCTTGACAGCGTGTCTCGCCGCATCGACGAGTGACTTGGTACGAGTCATGATGATTGTGTTGGGGGCCTGTTGGGCAGCGGATCCCTCGTGTAATGGTTTTGGGGCTTGAAGCCCACTTTTTTTGGTATTTTAATGTAAAAGCTTTGTGAAGTGCGCAAAGTGTGAATTTTAATGGGTCAAGTCCAAGGGTAGTCTGCCCTAAAATATTATAAGTTAATATAGAATGTGTCGGTTTACCCATGGTCTCCGGACCATGGGAATGTATAAATAAGAGCAAGGCTCTAAGTGTAAGGTAGCTTTTTGGTAATAAAAGTAATATGGGTGTCTGAACGTGATAGTAGATCTGAGTCTGTGAAGTTCAATTTTGGGTTGTAATAGGAGATAGAGGCTCCGAAGTTGTGTGCGTAGAGGCCTGGTTAGAGTCCACAGCTGTGTGTGTGGACCCCTGCAACTGTGTGTACAGGGCAGGAAGTTGATTGTAACCAGATAAAGGGCATTAATAAAGATAAGTGATTTTGAAATATTGTGTATCTATTCTCGATTATGGTTTATGCATTTGTTCCTGATTTATGATTATGCGTATCTTTGTTCAAGTTGAATAATAACTGGAAGTTTTGTAACTTCGTAAATAACCAAAGATCTATAAATAAGCACAGGAAAGGGTAAATTTCATTCATGATTGACTAAGGTAGTTTCTTTGAAAAGATAGTTGTGCGAAAGTAGTGCCGCATGTAGGATTACTCTACGTAAACCCAGACCACATCAAGACATCCCTAGGGTGCGGAAACCTAGTTCTAGCACCCTCCCATACTACCTTGAGTGAGACTTTAGTCCACGCTCCACGGACTGTTGCCGAAATGGCTGGTAGTGTTGGGATTTGTTTGGCTAAACATTTTTGAACCTCGTTCAGGCCCCATTAAGTCAACACAAAGAATATCTTTCATGAAGATGAAGCATTGGACATCTCTTTTTGAAGACAAAGGAGCAACAAAGAATGGCTTAAAATTTCCATGTCATCATGCGGTCCATGTCAGTAGTTTCATGTCATGTCTTGTCATGAGTCATCGTATGCCACATCATTATGGTGGATTATGTAATTATATATTCAAAATGTATTGTAAAGTGGAAGTCCAAAGGACATGTATAGAAAATGAAGAGTCATGTAAAGTTGAAAAGTCATAGGAAGTCAAACAACCATGAGGGTAGTCAAAGAGTCACAAGGAGGTGAAGAATCACCCCATTGGTTATATATACACCCTCATTGTATGAGAAAAGGAATTTTTCACCTTGGCTTCTCACGAAAGGAATTAGAGAGACAAACTAGTTCTTTTGGGGAGGAAGGAGTGGCTCCAATGCTCCACTATTGGAGCTACTAGTGTTCATTATATATATGTGTCCATGAACGTTTACTTAATATATGAAGCCTAATGGTCAACACATTCTTCATGCTTGGATTATGAATATTTGTAAGATCATTTTGTGAATGTTTGTAGTTCATTTTTGTTTTCCCCTGTGCTAAAGTATTTGAAGTATTTCAGTTGTTTTAGTGCTTATCATTTTGAGAATGTACTATAATGGTTGTTATGATCGTCGCACCTTTGTGGGCTAATATATTGGATGTTAGACAAATCCTTCTTGATAAAGTTGGCTACATGACCATCAAATCTTTGAGGACTATTATGCTAGATGTTAGATGAATTCTCCCTGTTTGTGTGTGTTTCTACTAGAATGGTACTATTACCTCTCTCTTAGAGGCTCACCTTTTTTCCCCTCTGTAGTAGAAGAAACTTAACACGCCTACAATTGAACACTCACCAATCATACTCACTTGCCTTTCAAAAGTACATGTGTATACCTCTCTCTTGCTAATAGTTAGAGCCAGGGAAAATCTATAAGAATATGTGGCAATCAAGTCAATACTTTGGATGGGGCTCCTTTTCCAAATAGTGTGAGGTTTAATTGGGACTTCATGTCAGGGAGACCCCTTGGTTGATGTATTTCCAACACCATCAACAAAATGGTGCTAGAAGGAGGGCCAAATGACAGGTTGTTCCCATTGAGTCTCGTTTGAACCTCCTATCCAAAATGGCTCTTCCCCAAATCATAATCCCAAGGTTTTATTCTAAAGAGTTTAAGCTTACCATCCCTATAGAAGTTTTCCATAACCTGTCTAAATTTCAGTTTGATGGTGAGGGTGAATTGACTCTTCGTAAACATTTATTTCAAGTTGTTTTTTTTCCTTTCTAGTGGAATACATAAGGATGTTATGTATAGATTTCTCACCCTCACATTTGAAGCTTTTGTTAAGAGATGGTATCCTACATTACCCGTCGCTTTGATCCATTCATTTGAACAAATTACGATTAGCAGATTCATAAATCATTTGATAGGTATGATTACTGGGGTGTTCTTAAAAGAATTAATCAATTAAGAATGAAGCCTAAAGAATCAATTGAGGATTTCTCTGATCATTTCCTTCACCTTTACTATGAATTTCCTGAAGAAAATACGGATTGAGATTTATTTAAACAAAAGTTCAAGTGTTTGGTTCATATCTATTTGCATGGTGAATCCAAACCACCTGATGTTTCTACTTCCCCAACTCTTGTAAACAGTGATATATCCCTAATTTTAGAGGAGGAACCTACCATTCCTTTTGTTCCTTGTCCTCCTCCTTTTCTAGTTCTAATGAGGGTGCCTCCTTGCAATGATAATAAAGTTGGGAGATCTGGTAATTAAATTCCTAATCCATATTCTCATTCTTCTTCAGCTTTTCATGATTCATATTCAATCGAGGAAATCCCAAAATGGCTCATGAAGCCCATGGTGAATACTAATTCCTCCATTCTACAAGAGGATGTTACTATTCATAACTCTAGTCTCGAATCTGATTTGGATTTCTATTATCCTCTATGATCTACGTGACATGACTCTTTTTACCACAATCCACCCAATCAATCTTTCACACTCTCTTGATTTTTGAGTTGCTGGTTCAAATTGCAATTAGATACAAGGCAGTCACATTACATAGGTAAAGGAGCAAGAAGGTGAAGATGATTTCAATCTTTGTTCTCTTTTCCAAAATCCTCCATGTGGAGATGATGCACTTCTATTCTTGGATGATTCTTAATATGCTAATATTGGTAGTGAATCAAATGCAATCAATTCTTTCAATCAATATGTAGCCTTGAGCAACACTCATTCTAATGATGATGACTTTGTTGATCTATGCGATCACAAATTCCTAGGTGCATCATCTAATATTTCATTTTCTCATGAAGACGTTACTTTAGATCTAGAATATGATTTGGTCAAAGAAGATGTCCTTTCAGAAACTCCCTCTTAGTCTCACTATCCCTTTTTCTATATCGCTTTTTGTGCATATACTAGTGATGGAGATACTCCATGCTCCTCAAGTTGTTCATCCAATGATGATTTTTTATACAAACTTGAAGGTGATGGGAAAATTTGCAAATAAATTTTTATGTCTTGTAGGCAATGGATCACTTTGCAAAAGCACATAAAATAATTATTTTAAACTCAATTAACAACATAAAAATAGAGAAATATACCATATCAGAAACGCAAGACAACAAAAATGATAAAGGAGTTCACCCCTCTCCTGGGCTACATCTTCTGGTCCAACTTCCAATGTTGGGCCTCTTTCATTAAGTGCTCAAATTTGTGTTTACATGGATTTACAATGCTTAGAATGTAAAAATTATGTCTCCAATGGCTCCAGAACAGTGAAAAACCCATAACTAGGTTCAATTTGGCAAAAAATTGAAGAAGTTATTCTCTAAAGAAGTTTTTCTGCTAACTGATCTACAAATTGAACTGCTTTGCTAACTATTCTATGAATTCTGCAATTCCAGGGCTTGATAAGTGCCAATTTTGCTCGACACCGGTGAGATTCCCACTGGTTAAGGTATAATTTGTTGGTTCTTTTAAATGTGCAATAAAGCCTTCTAGGGGAAAATTTGGGCCGCATGGGGCCATACACTCGGGGGATGGGGCTAACCACCTGCCTCCGTTAGCCCTCAGCCTTTTGACATACCATTTTGTGGCGCCATATAACCTAGGGTTGTTCCCCAAACTTCCACACCCATCACCAAAATTAGCTCTGCCTCCGCCATTGGTTGTGTGGCATGTGTTTATACCATGGGCTGGGGCTAAGCCTTGAGCCCTTGGTCACTCCACTCATGGTCTTGTGGGTAGTGTATTGACCAGGGGCCAGGCACTTAACCCCGGCCCCATCCCCCATCTCTTAATTTCCAAATGTTTAAATAGTCGTTCACAGTTATGACTATTAAGTTCCACCATTGGCACTAGAATAGAGTGCTACACTATTTGTTTAGATGTCCTGTGTTCGATCCTCCCTAGTGGCAATTCAAAATTAATCAAATTTTGCTTAGTAGTAGGGTGCCACGTGGCATCCCATGGCTGGGCCACATGGCATCCCACCATTGGTCCACATAACAACTCCAAACACTAATCAAATTCCAAATTGAACCAATCACATGAGACCACTTGATAGCTTGCAATTGGCCTACCAGGTACAGTCAACTTACCCAGTCAGTAGCCCTGCATCCAGCTTGCAAAGTTTTTACCTATTTGGGAAAACGATCAAAATGTGATCTCGAGAGAATACAATATCGGTTTAGTTCGATTGCATTGGATTTAGGTCGTCAAGCTATGAACTTTAGCACTCGTTTCGAGAAATTTTGAGCACTTTACTAATCCCTTAGATCGCTCCTCCCCACTAGAAGCTTTTGGACCTCCAAAAGAATATTTTTAGTCAACAAACAGATGAGGGTATAGTTACCTCACCCTTCCAATCTAAATCCATTTGGATTTTCTTGTATTTGTACCTTTGATCCCCACATGAAGGTACTCCATGTTCCCTCTTCTTGAAGTTCTTGTTTTTCTGTCAAGGATAATATCTTACTGCAATAGTTCAAGAATTTGAAGAGAGAAATCTTCTAATGATGGAATCTGAACATGCTCTCCTTGATCTTAAACCAAAGGAGTCTCATATAATCTCAAATTCTCAATATTAAAAACTTCATACATTTGCATATATGGAGGAAAATCCAACTAGAAGGCATTATTACCAATATTTTTCTAGAATCTTAAAAGGTCCATACCTTATCTGTTTCAGATTTTAACCTTCTCCTTGAAGACTCTCTTTTATAATGTAAATCCAAACTTCATCTCCAACTTGAAAACCGAGGTCGACACGATGCCTATCATGCCTTTTCTTGTACTTGGCTTGACTCTTTTCCAAGTGTTTTGGAACCATTTGATGTGCTGATTGAACGTGTTCAATGAATCACTTGGCCTTATCAATGTCACTATGTCCATGAATAGAAACATCTTTCCCAAAGATAAAATCTAAAGGAGATTTTTGTAAGTATCCAAAGCATGCTGCAAATGGAGATGTTTCAGTTGATGAATTCTTTGCCTGGCTGTAAGCATGTTGAATGTAGTGTAAGTGTTCATCCCAAATCTTAGGATGTTTGTTGTAATAACCATGAAGAAGATGTACTATTGTTCTATTCACCACTTCTGTATAACCATCGGTTTATGGATCGAATGTTGTGCTCTTTTTCAACTTGGTGTCCATGAGTCCCCATAAGCTTGACCAAAATTTCCTGACAAATCAAGAATCTCGATCAGAAATAATAGATTTTGGCAACCCAAAATGCACCCATACATTTTGAAAGAACATTTGTGTAGTTTGTTCAGTTGTAACCTGCTTCTTACAAGGAATCAAAATACACATCTTGTTGAAATGATCCACCACAACATAAAGATAATCATGATTTTTCCTAGACATAGGTAGCCCTCCTCCAAAGTCCATAGAAACACTTTCCAAAGGATGGGAAGGAACTAGAAGTAGAGTATACAATCCTAACTTCATATTTCTAGGCTTACTAATAGCACATAAATAACATCCTCTTACATATAGTTACACACTTTCATTCATATGAGGCCAATAACAATACCTTTGTAATTTTTCCACTGTCTTGCCTACACCAAAATGGCCAACAATAAGAGAAGTATGCGCTTCCCTTATGATGTTGACTCTTTCACCCTGTGGAATGCATAACTTGCCAAGATGATACAACAATTTATCATGAACATGGTAATCTAATTCCTCTACTTGGTTGCCTTGACACAAAGTTGCCTACATATCTTTAAAATATGCATATAAAGAATATTGTTCAACATAGCTCTCATGCATGATATAATTATGCTTAAGAATAAATGATGCACTAAAAAATGGTCTAGATAGCATATCAACAACTTTTTTATAGATACCTTTCTTATACCTTATCACCAAGTGCAATTGCATCAAGAAACCCATCCATCTGAAATGCCTCGCTTGTTGTAGCTTGGTTTTTTATTATTGTTGGGCATGGGATCCCCCAAAGGAAGTTTTGGGGCTTAAATCCAAAATTTTGGTAACAAATCCCTACACTACTGGCCCTTTCAGCATCAGCCCGTGGAGCGCGGACTGAAGTCTCACCTGAAGCAGTATGCGGGGAATGCTGGAACCAAGTTTCCACACCCTTAAGATGGCTGTGATATTAGTTTAGTCCAACTATACTTGCCTTTGCGCAGGTTGTGTTATATTCTTTCCACGTAGTTAACAGGGGGTTTGAAGGGCACCCGTAAACCCACTTTATGGAGTCTGGGGCAGCACCCCGAAAATTTTTGGTTTTGGACCCTATGTTAGGTTGGGCGAACCCACCTATGGTTTTGTGCATGATTTTGGCACAAGTTTTTTGGACGCGATGGTTTTCGGTCCATGGTATTCGACGCGATGGTTTTCAATCCATGGTATTGGATGTGATGGTTTTCGGTCCATGGTATTGGATGCTTCGGCATGTATAAATATGTATTGTAACATTGGAAGGAAAATAATGAAAAATCAAGCTGGTAGTCCTGGTTTTGGGATCCAGGGGAAAATCTCTGTGTATATGTGTTTTATGTGTTATGATCTCGCATTTTTTATTTTCTGTGTTTTAGAATTTGTATGCAAGTAATTTCTGTATGGGGTTAAAACCTACATTTGGTATCTGAGCTGTTTTGGCTTCAAGGGAATGCCTTTATTGCTTAGGGGTTTCACTCAGGCCTGTGGTAGACCCTGTTTAGTGGGAGATCCGCGAGATTGATTTTGGTGGTGAAAGAAGATGGAAACCATGGAAATATAGACATCGATAAATTTAATGGTCAGATTTTTGAGTTGTGGAAACTCAATATGGAGGATCTGTTGGTGAATAAAGACCAGTGGATCGCGGTAGATCCAGGTACTAAACCAACGAGAGTGTCCGATGAAGAATGGAATAAGTTAGATTGGAAGGAAAAGAGCACAATATGATTGTGCGTCTCAGATTTAGTATTGTTGAATGTATCAGGGGAAGCTACGACGAAGGCTTTGTGGGACAAGTTAGGGACTTTGTACCAATCTAAGTCTCTAGTGAATAAACTGTTCATGTGGAAAAAGTTGTATAACCTGAGGATGAAAGATGGAGACTCGGTGACAAAGCATCTGAATGCATGTAATACTATGGTAAGTTAGTTAGCATCTGTTGATATTAAAATTTCAAATGAAGATAAGTGCATCATTTTGTTGTGTTCTCTACCAGATTCGTGGGATAGTCTGGTTATTGCAATAGGTATCAATGCAACTGCCTCACATTTTGATGAAATAGTCTCATCCTTGCTGATGGAAGAGATGAGACGGAAAAATATGGAGAGCCAAAATGGTGATGCCTTGTTTGTACGAGGGAGGACCCAGAACAAAAACAAAAATAAGTCATTGAGTGGGATATCTAAATCTAAAGGAAGATCTAAATCTCCAGGAAAATCTGTAAAGGTGGTGTGCTGGAAATGTGGAAAGGAAAGGCACTACAAAAGGTACTGTAAATCTAAAGCTCCTGACAAAGGAAAGGGATCTGATGAGGCTCCTTTTGCAGAGGTGAAAAACACCTCAGATGAAGGTGGGGATGTGTACTTGGCTTCTTCAAGTACACATGTAGATCATGAGGCATGGTTGATTGACTTAGGTGCATCCTTTCACTTCACTCCCCATAGAGAGTGGTTCTGCGAGTATGAGAAATATGATGGTGGTGATGTCTTCTTAGGGGATGACAAGAAGGCTAGAATCGTTGGTCGCGGAAATGTAAAGTTGAAGTTGCAAGGTGGAAGGGTTAGAATGCTTCTAGGTGTTCTACATATTCCTGCATTAGCTAGAAATTTGATTTCTATTAGCAATCTAGATGATGCAGGTGTAAAAAAAGTGTTCGAGAAGGATACCTACAAGATGGTTCAGGGAGCATTGGTGTTGATGTGGGGAGTTCGGATTGGAACTCTGTACAAGCTGCAAGGTAGCATTGTTGTTCATGGGTGCAATATTTCTATGGTTCCTGAAAGTGGAGCAGAAAATCTAGTGGTCTCTAGAGAGAAGACCATGTTGTGGCATCAAAGGCTTCGACATATTGGAGAAAAGGGCCTTCGGATACTTCATGGTAAAGGTATAGTAGAAGGTATGAGTAATAGCTCTCTGGATTTTGGTTTCTATGAAAATTGTGTATATGGGAAGCAGAATCAGGTGAGTTTCCCCTCTGGTAGTAAGAGGTTGAAATAGATATTAGAACGTGCGCACAGTGATTTGTTTGTACCTGTGAAGGTTCCATCACTGGGTAAGTCTATGTACTATGTATAATTTATAGATGACTTCTCAAGGAATACATGGATATATTTCATTAAGAAGAAATCTAAAGTCTTTGATAGGTTTAAAGAATTTAAGGCTCTGGTGGAAAACGAGACAGAGAAGAAGATAAAGGTGCTGAGGAAAGACAACGGTGTAGAGTTTTGCAATAAGGAATTTGAAGAATTTTGTAAGAAGTGTGGTATAGCGCGGCAGAAGACTACTCCATATACACCTCAGCAAAATGGAGTTTCAGAAAGAATGAATAAGACATTGATGGAAAGGGCAAGAGGCATGCTCATTGGTGTCGGGTTAGGACAGGAATTCTGGGCAGAGGCGGTGGATACTGCATGTTACCTGGTCAATAAGTCACCTTCATCAGCGTTGGAGGATAAGACTCCACAAGAGGTATGGACTGGTAAGAAACCCTCTCTTTCACATCTTAGGGTATTTGGATGTGTATGTACATGTTCCAAAGGAGAAACGAACCAAGTTGGATAGTAAATCTGAAAAGTGCATCTTTATTGGGTATAAGGATGGTTTAAAGGGTTATAAGCTTTGGAACCCAGTAACAAGGAATGTTGTGTATAGTCGAGATGTGGTGTTCAGAGAGGTGAAAGATGTTATTAAACATGAAATCCAACCAAAGGAACCTGAGAAGATAGAGTTTGAGCTAAGGAGGAAGAATCAGACTGTACAGCGGAGGAGGAATTAGAAGATGAGGAGCCACAAACTCCGGGTGTGAGAAGATCAGTTCAAGAAAGAAGGCAACCAAAAAGGTATAGTCCATCTGCTTTCTGTTCAAATTTGCTTTATCTATTACTGATGATGATCCCAGAACTGTGAAGGAAGCAGTAGATTCAGAGGATGGAAAACTCTTGAAAGAGGCCATGGTT